>WNWK01000053.1:937500-1002351 GCA_009830355.1 Cherax destructor
TTGGAATCCTGGTGTGGAGTCTCCTACTGTCTTTGTTTAGCTCATTCCATTTCTTTACCACTCTTATGCTGAAGAAATGGTTCCTTTATCCTTGCGATTTATTTGGGCATGTAATTTCCAACAATGCATTCGTATTCTTGTTGCATCCCTGGTAAAGAGCCAATCCTTGTCTACTCTATTGGTTCCCCCTACTGTATATAAATAATAATCTATCTTCTGCTCTTCCAATGGGGTTTGAATCCCCATGCCACCTGATGAGAATAGTGTTGCCTTCTCATCAGATGTTGCACTGTATGACCCATGTAATACAATAATGTGCCCCATAGTATTTTGTATCTTTTGATCATATCCTTTGTTTGGAAGGATATTATAATTTTTCTTGATGTGCAGTAAAGCACTGGAATGAGATAAAAGTAACAGCAAGTGCTTAAACAATTGGAAATTTGAAAAATTATGATAGATTAAACATAAGGACCATGAGAACAGCTCTGCTCTAGCAGCTGTCTTTAAGGAATGAATCTTGATGCCATCCAGAGTCCCCCCATCCCCCGTTAGTCCATTATATGGACGGCTTACTGGATTGGTATTGGCAAAAATTTAGTAGTCCCATCTCTAATAGGAGTATAGTAATAATAGTGATTTCAGAAGTACTAATAAGTAACCCCTTGCCTCTCACTGTTTCTTGAAACAGTGTGAGGAATGTACTTCAGAAAGTTGTTCACATTTAGTCATTTTTTCATCACATGTATGGTAATGCTGAATAAAATTACTTTAGCTAATGACATAATTTATGAAATTAGACTTAAATGGCACCCATGAGTACTACAGCAATTGTTTATAAATTTATTTTTCTGTGAATCTATTAATTGGATATACTAAATACAGTAGACCCCAGGTTATCGGCCATAATTCGTTCCAGAATGCTGTTCGAGTGCCGTTACCTAACGAATTTATTCCCATACGGAATAATGTAAATTAGATTAGTCCGTTTAAACCCCTAAAAATATACTTACAAAAGCACTTACAAAAATACACTTACCTAATTGTTCGAGTTTGGAGCAGTACGAAATCCGGGGGTCCACTGTACTAAAAGTATTTATGCAACATAAGTAGCAAGAATAAATTTTCTTTAGGAAGGAGAATTTGAAGATGATAGTGGCAGAGTTGACTCTGATTACCAAGAGGAAACCCAAAGAGGACGAGGAAGAGGAAAATCACGTGGACGTCACTCTGCTACTCTTGTACCAGCAGCTTCACAAGAGAGTGGTCAGCAAAATTGGCTTTTATCTTTTATACTGTATATGTTTGCTATCATAGTCCTAGCATTATTACTTGTTCAGATTTGTTATACTGATGTTTGAGAAAAGATTGTCACCTGAGCTGCTGGGATGGTCTCACATTGTGATTGAAATATAATTTTGAAGACCATCAAGATATGCTGAACCGCTTTACTTGCAGGTGGTGGTGATCAGATGCCAACAGTGGCAGAGGTTTGTGAAAGTTTTGGTCTAAATGACGTTGAGCTGGAGTATACTGACAATGACTACCAGACTTTGACCACTTACAAACTCTTCCAGCAGCATGTACGACCTTTATTGGCCAAAGAAAATCCTAGGGTGAGGAGTTATTTTTAGGATACTTTGTGTGGAATAATACAATGAAAAGTCAAGGAGTCCAACAGTAGTGTTCATCTTTACTATTATTGTGATTCTCTTGTGTAATTTGAATACGTATACTGAACTGGATTTATTCTTTGTCAAGGTTTACCTTGTATACAAAATATATTTTTTCAATGGTCAGAATTTTAAAAAAAGATGGATTTCGATTTCTTTAGGTACCTGTGTCAAAACTTATGATGTTGGTCGCTGCCAAGTGGAGAGAATTCACTGCTCGTGGTCAGGAGGATGATGATGAGGAGGACGAGGAAGAGGAAGAAGTTGTTGAAGAGGAGGAACCAGAACCAGAGCCCGTTCAGGTAGGGGGATTCAGCATTTATTTAATATTTATCATGATGTACAGTACTAACAAAAGTGTCAGCAAATGGGATGGACAAACAAGAAATATAATCTGAAGTATCTGATCCATTTTTTTTCTACCTTAAAGCCTGGAGACAATAAGTCAACAAATTTAAATACAGTGGTCCCTTGAGTTACATAAATTTTTAGTTATAATTTACTCTTGTAGAGGAATTTAATTTTGAGTTGTGATGAAATATTTGAGATATGATACACGTATGATGGTACAACTGTTTTGGGGTCGCATCCTGAACAAGATTAATCCAGGTTGCCTGAAATGCTCTGCATAACCAGAGGCTTTCTATATACAGTAGTATGCCAGTGATGTCAGCTAGGTCTGTACTTGTAGAAATATTATTATTATTACTGTATTATCATTATTATTATTAGTCGGTGCATGTGGTTGGGTCTTAGCCAACCAATGATGTGGTAGCTTGCCATTTGGACAGCGTCTGAGCCAATCAGCAGTGAGGTTGAATGTTTCTATGGTAGCATCTTGGCCAATAGCAGAGTTTGTATTACAGTTTGTTTGCTCTTCAGTTTTCATCTGTCATGGGCATTTTTGCACTAACACTGGGTTACTTACTCTTCATAACTGCTTTTGCGTTACCAAGTCATCCTGGCCCTTAAAATGCGCATTAAGTAGGCCGGCCATTTTTTTTGAAGATTGAGCAAGAAATTATTGCTTTAGTACAGGAGTATGGCTTTCACAATCATCCATCTCTGGTATTATCAAGCAAATAGAA
Source organism: Cherax destructor (assembly GCA_009830355.1). Lineage (NCBI taxonomy): Eukaryota > Metazoa > Arthropoda > Malacostraca > Decapoda > Parastacidae > Cherax > Cherax destructor. The sequence continues at coordinate 940,262 of WNWK01000053.1, forward strand.
ATAAAAAATATTAAAGTGGCTGATGAATAATGGTTAATAGTTTTCCTGTTTTGGGTCACCCTACCCTACAATTGATGTACCTTTGAAGGGTTTCAAGAGTTTTCCTACTGCAGCCTGGCCCTGTGCCAGGCTTGTCTAGTGCTTGCCTGAGATAGTCGGTGTTTTAAAAGGAGGTATATATTAGCTTTAAGGCAGGGGCGAGATTTTTTAGGAGTGAGTAACAGGGAAAATTAAAAAATTATGGAAAAAAATGTTTTCTTACCAAAAAATAGTGCATAATTCTGGCAACATGTTGATGCAATTGGCTTGTTTCTATCATATTTCTAAGTAGGTTTTTACCAAACTTATTTTTTTGTTCTTGATGTTAGCAAGAGGAGATGTTGGCAATTAGTCAGGTTTTTTTTTTTACCCCCAAAATTGCAATTTTTATGATTGTTTCACTTGAAATACACTGCATGGCAACTTCTGTTAGGATTAGGGTGTAAGGGCTCGCTTGGGTACTGGTTCAATAGCCTTTTGGCTTCCAATAAGGACGGAGAAGTATAGCGCTCCGAGATTTGGCGCCCCATTACCTAAGATTTTTACACAAACATAATTATCTATAACTTAGGAATAAGTTATTGACATTATTATCCCTCTCATGCAAAGAGTATTTATAAGAGCATCATGATTATTTCACAGGTTATTGAGGAATGATGGTTCTATTACTCCCTGCATGCCTGCTACACTCCCTGCATGCCTGCTACACTCCCTGCATGCCTGCTACACTCCCTGCATGCCTGCTACACTCCCTGCATGCCTGCTACACTCCCTGCATGCCTGCTACACTCCCTGCATGCCTGCTACACTCCCTGCATGCCTGCTACACTCCCTGCATGCCTGCTACACTCCCTGCATGCCTGCTACACTCCCTGCATGCCTGCTACACTCCCTGCATGCCTGCTACACTCCCTGCATGCCTGCTACACTCCTGCATGCCTGCTACACTCCCTGCATGCCTGCTACACTCCCTGCATGCCTGCTACACTCCCTGCATGCCTGCTACACTCCCTGCATGCCTGCTACACCCCTGCATGCCTGCTACACTCCCTGCATGCCTGCTCACTCCTGCATGCCTGCTACCTCCCTGCATGCCTGCTACACTCCCTGCATGCCTGCTACACTCCTGCATGCCTGCTACACTCCCTGCATGCCTGCTACACTCCCTGCATGCCTGCTACACTCCTGCATGCCTGCTACACTCCCTGCATGCCTGCTACACTCCCTGCATGCCTGCTACACTCCCTGCATGCCTGCTACACTCCCTGCATGCCTGCTACACTCCCTGCATGCCTGCTACACTCCCTGCATGCCTGCTACACTCCCTGCATGCCTGCTACACTCCCTGCATGCTGCTACACTCCCTGCATGCCTGCTACACTCCCTGCATGCCTGCTACACTCCCTGCATGCATGCTACACTCCCTGCATGAATGCTACACTCCCTGCATGAATGCTACACTCCCTGCATGAATGCTACACTCCCTGCATGAATGCTGCACTCCCTGCATGAATGCTGCACTCCCTGCATGAATGCTGCACTCCCTCATGAATGCTACACTCCCTGCATGAATGCTACACTCCCTGCATGAATGCTACACTCCCTGCATGAATGCTACACTCCCTCATGAATGCTACACTCCCTGCATGAATGCTACACTCCCTGCATGAATGCTACACTCCCTGCCATGAATGCTCACTCCCTCATGAATGCTGCACTCCCTGCATGAATGCTGCACTCCCTGCATGAATGCTACACTCCCTGCATGAATGCTACACTCCCTGCATGAATGCTACACTCCCTGCATGAATGCTACACTCCCTGCATGAATGCTACACTCCCTGCATGAATGCTACACTCCCTGCATGAATGCTACCACTGGGGTGCCACTAGGAAGCTTCTTTGGACCCATGGTGACTTATTTCACAGTGACAATCACTAAACCACCAATAAACACAACAAATGTATTGTGAATGTTTGAAAGAGCATGCTGGGTATTGTTCACTCAAGTGTAAACAACGCTAGACTGGCGTCCTGCGAGGTGCGCAAGCGCAGGCAGGTGGACAGGTCTGGTACGGACCGCTACATGAGTAAAAACCGCTACACGAGAAAAATATTGACAGTAAAAAGCAACCTTTACACGAAAAAACCATTATTCGGACAGACCGTTACTCGGGGTTCTACTGTATATCTAGGTTTCAAATGGTGCTTAATTCACAGACAAATTCCCATTGAAATTTTAGCAAAGTAAAAAACAAAAAAACAATAAAAAAATCTCGCCCCTGCCTTAATATAGTATGGACTATGGTGTTTTGTTGAAATGGCGAAGAACTGTTATACTGAAAGATTTTGAGCTCCTTTGTAAGGAAATTTGTATGAAAGATAAATGAAAATTAGCTGAATGTAACTGAATTTAACACTGCCAGATAACCCCAAAGGGTAGGGGACGACCTAGAAAGTCTAAAGTAGATGATGAAGCTGAAGAAGAATTTGATGAAGACAGTGAAGGAGTCGGTAAGAAAAAACGAGGTCGTAAACGCACCGTCACTGGAGACAGTAAGGCCAAGAAGGGTGGCAAAGTCCCTACCTTGAAGATAAAGTTGGGAAAGCGGAAGAAGGACACCTCGGTGAGTCTGGTGAGATGGACTATTTTGTTGAATTTTGTAGTGAATTTAAATCTTGATATTGATCATTGCATCTACAAAATTACAATAGAAAAAGTTAAACTGTTACACATGCAGCAGGATTTTTTTATTTTTTTATTTTACTTATTTCATATAAGCCTGCTGGTAAATTGTTTTCATGATTCTTTTACAATTGTGGATATTTCTTTCAAAATTTTGCCTAGGCTCTTCATGTTGGGAAATGAATATTATTTGACTGTTGATACACTATATAGTATATATAAAACATAATAGTTTTACATTAGTATTTCAAAATTTGTTAAAGTTTTTAAATGAATATAAATGCATGCCAAAATAACTTTCTCATTATCTCTCTTGATACACAAGTTCTCAGTACTATTTTAGGTATTTGCTTTCACTCAATTAACACAACTTATTTTCTATATTTTCTGGAATTGTAATCTATTCAGAATTATTTGATAAAGCAATGATTTATTTAATTTTGAAGAATGGGAGTTGAGTTATTTTTGCAGACATTACTGTGCTTATAGGAGATTCTAAAGAGAAGTTGCAAAGGTTAGTGGATGAGATAGGTAGGGTGTGTAAAGGAAGAAAGTTGAAAGAGAACATAGATAAGAGTAAGGTGATGAGGGGTATCAAACGAGTTAGGTAAAGAAAAATTTGATATCAATTTGGAGGGAAGGATTATGGAAGAAGTGAATGTGTTCAGATATTTGGGAGTAGACTTGTCAGCGGATGGGTTTATGAAATCCAAGGTTAACCATAGAATTGATGAAGAAAAAAAGGTGAGTGGCACATTAAGGTATCTGTGGAGACAAAAAGCATTATCCATGGTGGCAAAGGAGGGAATGTACGAGAGTATAGGGGTACCAACACTTACGTGGGTGTGAAGGATGGGTTGTAAATGCTGCAGCAAGGAGGAGGCTGGAGGCAGTGGAGATATCATGTCTAAGGGCAATGTGTAGTGTAAATATGCAGAGAATTCGTAGTGTGGAAATTAGGAGGAGGTGTAGAGTTACTAAAAGTATTATTCAGAGGGCTGAAGAGGGGTTGTTGAGGTGGTTTGGTCATTTAGAGAGGATGGAGCAAAATAGGATGACTTGGAGGGTGTATGAATCTGTAGTGGAAGGGTAGGGGTCATCCTAGGAAAGGATGGAGGGAGAGGGTAAAAGAAGTTTTGTGTGCAAGGGGCTTGGACATGCAGCAGGCATGTGTGAGTATGTTAGATAGTGAATGGAGACGAATGTTTTTTGGGACCTGACAAGCTGTTGGAGTGTGAGCAGGGTAATATTTTGTGAAGGGATTCAGATAAACAGGTTAGGCAGACTTGAGTCCTGGGGGTAGGAAGTACAATGCCTGCACTTAAAGGAGGGGTTTGGGATATTGGCTGTTTGGAGTGACATTTAAACTGTCATATCTGAGTGCCTCTGCAAAGACAGTGATTGTGTGAATGATGGTGAGTGTTGAATGATGGTGAAAGTTTTTTTCTTGTTTTGGGTCACCCTGCCTTGGTGGGATACGGCCAATTTGTTGAAAAAGAGGCGACTAAACTGCCAGGAGCAAGGGGCTAGTAACCCCTTTTCCATAAATTACTAAATTTAAAAAGAAAAACTTTCATTTTTTTTTTAAGTCACTCTGCCTTTGTGGGATATGCCCAGTTTGTTGAAAAAAAATATATATATATTTATTTTAATATGCTGGGTGTCTCCCACTGAGGCAGGGTGACCTGAAAAAGAAACACTTTCGCCGACATTCACACTATCATTGTCTTACCAGATGAACGTCAGTATTGTATCCAATGATGTGAATACCAGAAACTTTACAAAGCTCTGTGAAAGTATATTCGGGGTATTATTACACTTTGGGATAAAGGTATCTTTCCATTACAGAGGGAAGTCGTATCTATTCCCACCTCAAGGTGGTACCTATAAAGTTGTTAGTTTGCTCTCCTGGGCAGTTGTCTTTTCTACAATTTTTTTTAATTTTTGGACTGTGCAGGATTTTACTTATAATGCCTTTTCAAAATGTAACTTACTTATAACATTTTAGTAACTTTAGGTATAAGTTGCATTTTATCTGATTTGATGAATAACCAAAATATGAATGTGACATGTCAGCTGAGCTGACCTTGGTGTTCCTGGTGTACACGACATTGCACTGTGTCTTACCAGTGGCCCATTTGTGGGTGGTGACAGAGAAAGTACATAAGCTGGGAAAGACCTTGTAGGCAGCAAAATGATAAAGAGGGAAAAAATTACAAAAAAGAGCAGACTAAAATGAAGAAATTATAGAATGACTTTGTAATAAGAAAGTTTGATTATTAATAAGCATTTTGGGCAATGTTCCTGGTGGAAAAAATGCGAGTATGGTATGGCTTAGAGATGGAGGGGGTGTAGGTATAGATACTGCTGAAGTTATGTGGCTATTGGAATGTTACCCAAGGTGGAGAAATATTTTTGCAAGATAATCTTAGCCCAGTCGAAAGGCAGGTCCACCTAATTCAGATAATTTTTTTTTTTTTTGTTAGATTGGCTGCTCCCCACTAAGGCAGGGTGACCCAAAGAAGGTAACTCATTTACTATTACTCATTCAAAAACTGTCTTGCCAGAAATATGCAGATACCACAATTTAAGTGATCTTCCAAACTGCTATATCCTTATTCATCCTTCAGGGTGTAGGTACAGACCTTAAGGTTAGAAAATGGGTTTCACGGAATTTGTATTCTTACAACACTGATATTATACATATCTGGCTCATAAAGCCGGCTTTCACTCATCAAAGTACGGTAACAGAAAAAAACTCCATTATTCATTCAATTACTGTCTTGCCAGAAGTATGCTGGTATCAGTTCAGATGACCTGAACTACGACATACTCTACCCTTAGTGTGCAGACACTAATTTCCACCTGCAGAACACAAGTCTGACTAAATGATTTCCCTGAATGTCTTCATAAATGTTACCTTGCTCTCACCGCAACAACGCGTCAAGTCACAAAGGCCATTTGCTTCCACTCTGATCTAAAGTGCTCACTCAAGCCTGTTGGGTGTTCAATCCTCTAGTACTCCAAATCTATGCCATCTACCTTTAACAAGATGATCCCTACCCCTCCCTTCTACCTCAGATTTATATATTTTTTTTTTCAACAAGTCGGCCGTCTCCCACCGAGGCAGGGTGACCCAAAAAGAAAGAAAATCCCCAAAAAGAAAATACTTTCATCATCATTCAACACTTTCACCACACTCATACATAATCAATCACTGTCTTTTCAGAGGCGCTCAGATACGACAGCTGAGAATAGTCCCTCCCAGCTGTCACTATCCCAGATCCCTCCTTTAACCCTTTCAGGGTTTCGGCCGTACTAGTACGGCTTACGCGCCAGGGTTTTCATCGTACTAGTACGCCTAAATTCTAGCGCCCTCAAATCAAGTGGAAACAAGTAGGGCTGTGTGAAATGGTCTGTGTGGTCAGTGTCAGTAAAAATCTGACCACAGTGATATGAGAAAACAACTGACGGTGTTTTGTCGGTGGTCTTGGAGATATAGAGGTCAAAGATACCTTGTTGGATGGTTACGATATTTCAGTATAGAGGAATCCAACATCTGCTCGCCTGTGGTCTAACTTCGAGGATCTGCCATGAAGGCTGTGCATCGCGAGCTCTGACGTCAGGGTACCGACAAGCAAAGACCAGCTTAAAGATATACTAAACAAGTGTATCTATGATACTGACACGACATTTTTGGTTTAAAACAGCGACTTTGCAGTCTATTTTCGTATGGTATTTATGCTTGTATTCTCGTTTTCTTAGTCTCATTTGATAGAATGGATGATATATTACAGAAATAGAGATAATTTTGACTGGTTTCATGATGACAAGTACCTTGAAACTGAGCGCAAAGTAGCGAAAATGTTTGATTTTTGCCGAGGTTCAAGAATAAACAAATCATGCCATGCGTCCAATACACATCAACTGGGTAGTCTAATATTCTTGCACAAGTGTGCTGATATTATTTATACCATTTTTGCAATGATGCAGTTGTATACATAACAGTAAATTTCTATTTTTTGAGAGAATAAAAATTCAAAATGGAAAGCAAAAGTAATGTAAGAGGGGCCTGGAGACGTAACTAATGAACAGATAAAATGTTATTAGAGTGCCAGGAATGTCTGTGTCGTTTATTCTGGACCCTATTTTGAAATTGGCATCTTTTGAAATTTGTGAAATTGGCCAAATTGCCAATTTCTGACCACCTTATTGGGTAGTTGAAATCGGTAAATTGGCGGTTTCTTATACTCAATTGATAGAACAAATGGAATTCTAGCGAAATAGCTATAATTTTAGTAGACTGAATTATTAGAATTTGCCGAAAATAGGGCTCAAAGTGGGTGAAATCGGCGATGCGTAAATGTTATCGATACCGCTAAATACGCGAGAGCATAATTCCGTTAGTTTTCCATCAAATTTCATAATTTTGGTGGCGTTATGATCGGAAAAAGATTATCATTTCATAAGAAAAAAATATTTTTTTCTGAAAAATTTGCGACCCTGAGAACGAGTTTGGGAGAGGGCCTTGCGACCCTGAAAGAGTTAAAGTGCAAAGAAGGGAATGTACGAAAGTATAGTGGTACCAACACTCTTATATGGGTGTGTATCATGGGTTGCAAATGCTGCAGCGAGGAGGCAGTTGGGATGTCCTGTCTAAGGGTAATGTGTGGTGTAAATATTATGCAGAAAATTCAGAATGTGGAAATTAGGAGAAGGTGTGGAGTTACTAAAAGTATTTGTCAGAGGGCTGAAGAGGGATTGTTGAGGTGGTATGGTCATTTAGAGAGAATGGATCAAAGTAGAATGACTTGGAGAGCGTATAAATCTGTAGGGGAAGGAAGGCGGGGTAGGGGTCGTCCTAGAAAAGGTTGGAGGGAGGGGGTAAAGGAGGTTTTGTGGGCGAGGGGCTTGGACTTCCAGCAAGCATGTGTGAGCGTGTTAGGAGTGAATGGAGACGAATGGTTTTTGGGACCTGACGAGCTGTTGGAGTGTGAGCAGGGTAACATTTTGTGAAGGGATTCAGGGAAACCAGTTAATTGATTTAGTTGGACTCGAGTCCTGGAAATGGGAAGTACAATGCCAGATTTATATACCCTTCTTTTATACCCAGGAACTAAGAAGGTATGCAGACATACATGTTATAAAATTTGATTTCCACTTTCGTTTGTTTTAACACTGACTACTAAATTCATTTTGGGGGGATTCATAGGTAGATAATGCCTTAGGCTGGGCGATAAAGCCCAGTCGTGGGTGAAATGTATTAAAAGGAATCTCTACTACCAGTGTCTTTATTGCAACTCGCTGGGTCATAATTAAATCACATTTATGTTCTTAACCTTTTCGGGGGTTTCGGCCATACTAGTACGGCTTACGCCCAGGGTTTTCGTCGTACTAGTACGCCTAAATTCTAGCGCCCTCAAATCAAGCAGAAACAGGCTGTTAGGCCTAGATGTGAGAGAATGGGTCTGTGCGGTCAGTGTGCGCACTATAAAAAAAATCCTGCACCACAAAATGAATCCCCTCAAAAATAAACTGACGGTGTTTTTGGTTTAAAACAGCGACTTTGCAGTCTATTTTCGTATGGTATTTATGCTTGTATTCTCGTTTTCTTAGTCTCATTTGATAGAATGGATGATATATTACAGAAATAGAGATAATTTTGACTGGTTTCAAGATGACAAGTACCTTGAAACTGAGCGCAAAGTAGCGAAAATGTTCTATTTTGGCTGATGTTCAAGAGTAAACAAATCACACCATGCGTCCAATACACATCAACTGGCGAGTGTAATATTCTTGCACAAGTGCGCTGATATTATTTATACCATTTTTACAATGATGCAGTTGTATACATAACAGTAAATCTTCTATTTTTTGTGAGAATAAAAATTCAAAATGGAAAGCAAAAGTAATGTAAGAGGGGCCTGGAGACGTGACTAATGAACAGAGATGTTATTTTAGTGCCAGGAATGTCTGCCTTGTTTATTCTGGACCCTATTTTGAAATTGGCATCATTTGAAATGTGTGTGAAATTGGCCAAATTGCCATTTTCTGACCACTATTTTGGGTAGTTGAAATTGGTAAATAGGCGGTTTCTTGTACTCAATTGATAGAAGAAATGGAGTTCTAGCGAAATAGCTATAATTTTAGTAGACTGAAACATTGGAATTTGCCGAAAATAGTGCTCAAAGTGGGCGAAATCGCCGATGCTTAAATGTTATCGATACCACTAACTTCGCGAAAGCATAATTCTGTTAGTTTTCGATCAAATTTCATAATTTTGGTGGCATTATGATCGGAAAAAGATTCTCTATCATTTCATAAGAGAAAATTAATTAATTTTTTTTATGAAAAATTTGCGACCCTGAGAAGGAGTTTCGAGAGTGTCCTGAAACCCCCAAAGGGTTAAAGGAAGATGGCTAGGGATCAAGTAATTGTGTGTATTCTCCTCCTTTGGTTACCCTGCCTTTATGTGAAAACTGCCACCACATATGCCATGAACATAGCCCTGCTCCTGTAGTTAGAAATAGGTAAATGCAAGTAGGAAATTGCAGTACTATTTAGTAAAAAGTAAATTCAAACAGACACAATAAAAGAAAATGTTGAGGATGGTCTCTGAAAGGCAGAGCATAAGACAGTAGAGTTTTCTCATATTTTTCAGATCTCTGACAAAAAAGGATAGTGTAAAATGAATAATGAAGTCTGTGAGTAGAGGTCTGAAGTACCAGCACAATAAATGTGTGACACAAGCAGTACGGAACTTTCATTAATTAGCAAAGTTTCACTCATTCAAGTGAAGTATTGGGAGAGGTTGATAAATACTTTTGATCTTATCTCTAGGCCTGGAATATTGTACACTAAGCTGCTGTCACTGGGGACAAAATTGTAAACTTAGAACCCCTGTGTATGTATAAATTCAGTCAGGCATGTAAATTACTGGGAATGTTTGAAGTCCCTCGACCTGTACTCCTTGGAATATAGGCAAGAAAGATGCTTCATAATTTACACCTGGAAAACTTGGAAGGTCTGGTCTGAAATCAGCACCCAGAGATCACACACTACAAAAGCAAGAGGCTCAGTAGATGGTGCAAAATACCCCAATGAGCACATTAACAGATAACCAGTAATTGTAAAGGGCCCAAGGCTTTTTAACACTATATGGGAGGGGGAGTATCACCAAACCCTTTCTGTTTCAAGAGTGATTGTATGCATCCAGCAGCAACAGCCTGGTTGATCAGGCCTTGATCCACCAGACCTGGTCTGGGATTGGGCCAAAGGGGCATTGACCTCCAAAAACAGCCTGCAGGTATCCTGCTTATTTCAAACATGGAAAAGTAATAGAAAGGGGAGAGCAAAGGATGGTTATAATTTTCAGGATAAGTGGGTCTGTAGGAATTAGTGACAACTCTCAAAGGTGCCTTGTTGTCATTGAGGGACTCTTGATCCAAGGAGTTGAAGCTGTCCTCCCTTTCCTTCAATGCTATTGCCTCCCATTTCTCGGGGCTCTGCATGACCCCTCTGGTTTTAATGCTAGCCCCATAAATATAATAATATAATGACTGATGAAATGTACTATGAAGGTGGAAAATGGATTACATGGCAGAGTACTTGAAAGTAAGCATAAAATATGAGAAATTCAGGTTGTTAAAAAGTTTTGAAAATTAATTAGTAAATTGGTAGAAATGTGATAGAAAAGCCCATGGATGAATGGAGGCAGACAACAAAAGTGAAGTGGGATTACATATGGGTTGTGAGATATCAAGATTTGGGCTTTTTGGTATAGATGCAAGAAAACAAAAATATTCTAGGATGCAGAATATTAATGATTTGAAATAAAATACAAGAAAATAATAAAAGATTTTAGTAGAAGAATATAAATGATAGCAGTACATAGGTTTTACATGACTGGTAGGCAACTAGTATAATGGAAAGAGAGAGTGGAAGAGTACATAAAGGAAACTATAGAAACAGGGAAATATAATAGGCTAGGAAAATTAAAACAGAACTGTCTAGAGGCTTATCTGTCATGACCACCCCTTTGGGGAGGAGGGGTTTCCATGGGGAACAAGGCATCAAAGTTCAGATAAACTATGAAGTTGAATTAAAGGTAAATTTTTACATGTGTAAATAACATATCTAAAAAAAGAATAAGTACTCAAAAGTTTAAATAGTACTTTGAAATACAGTGGTACCTTGGGTTACGAGCTTAATTCGTTCCAGAAGGCTGTTTGAGTGCCAATACCGAACGAATTTGTTCCCATAAGGAATAATGTAAATTAAATTAATCAGTTTCAGACCCCCAAAAATACACTTACAAAAGCACTTACATAATTGTTCGAGTTGGGAGCTGTTCGTATGCTGAGGTACCACTGTATATTGATTTTGCTTAAAAAATGATTTTGAATAGAAAGTTTCTTTTCCTATAGATGTTAACTTACAACTTTTTTCTCTATACAAACCATTTTCATTCAAGATAGTGGTATTGTGCATGTCCTCTCTTTCCCTAACTCCTGTTACATGACAATCTATGTAACGTACACACACACTTAACCCTTTTGAGGTTGGTCCCGTTGTACTACGGCTTTCAAACTAGTGTCTGTCCCATAGTACTACGCTATGAGGTCAGCTCATTAGCGGTAAATTTGGGCCTAGATATGAGAGAATGGGTCTATGCAGTAACTGTGCACCATATAAAAAAAAATCCTGCAGAAAGCACTGCATAATGGGGGAAAAACTGTGACCGTGTTTTTGGTTTAAAACGGCAACTTTGTGGTGTATTTTCGTATGGTTTTTATGGTTGTATTCTCGGTTTCTTGGTTTCATTTGATAGAATGGAAAATATATTACAGAAATAGAGATGATTTTGATTAGTTTTAGGACTGAAAATAGCTTGAAATTGAGTAAAAATAGTGGAAGTATTTGATTTTTGCTGATGTTCAAGAGTAGAGGTTCATGTCGCGCATCCAATACATGTCAACTTGTGTCTGCTATGCGTTTACGAATGCGCTAATATTATTTATACAATTATTACAATAATGCATAACAGTAAATCTATTTTTTTGTGCGAATTAAAATTCTTTGTGTGAATAAAAAATAAAAATGGAATTTGTGTAAAGCTTGGAAACGTAACTAATAAACAGAGGGAATGTTATTTTAGTGCTAGGAAGGCCTGCATTGTTTATTCTGGACCCTATTTTGAAGTTTGTGTGAAACGGGTCAAATTTCCAATTTCTGATAACTTTATTGGGTAGTTGATTGGGCGATTTCTTGTGCTCAGTTGATAAAATGGAAGATATACTAGCAAAATAACTAAGAATTTGTTCAACTGGAAGAATGTAACTGGCCTAAAATCAGACTCAAAGTGGAGGAAATGCCGATGTGTAAATATAGCTGACAGCAAAATTCATGAAAGTGTAATTTTGTCAGTTTCCATCAAATTTTGTACTTTTTGTTTTATTACTTTCAGAAAAAGATTTTCTACAATTTCATATTTTTTTTTTTTTTTTTTAATTTTTGCAATCCTGAGAGCAAGTAGCAAGTTTGAGAGCAGGAGTCACAACCCTGAAAGGGTTAACAGTGATGTTAATAATTTGGGTTAAGCATTACAGATTTCTTACACTTAAATATAACTGGAAACCACATTTGTGTCTTAAGTGATTCTTGAGGTATGACCAAGCAAAAAAATTTCCTTGTGAGGTGTGTTTGACCTTGTTAATCATTTGCATGTACACACCATCATACTCGGAAATTACAGTAATTATATCCCTCTTGAAAGAGGTGGGGAAGGCTGTTATATTGAAGACTATTTTGTGTTGTTTCTGTAAATACTTTGTGAGCTTATTAATCAAAGTGAATGGAGACTAGTGGTTCTATGGCTGGATATGCTGCTGGAGAGTGAACAAGGCAGCATTTATGAGGGATTTCAGGGGAAACTGGTAAGTTAGATGTCTGGTGGTAGTGGGAAGTACAGTGCAGTTGAATAGTTATTTGAATTGTGATGTCTGTGCATAGCTGGCAAGACATTATTGAACAAGTGATGGTAAATACCTTTTTTTCACTCTTCCTTGCTGGGAGATGGCCAGTGTGAAGGGACAGGGGGAAGGGGAATGTAAAGACCTAGTTTTGAAAGTGCTGTATTATCTTTGATCTTGACAACTCTTCATGATTAAAGGTCATGTCATATTTGTTAGATTTATTATTTTTATTTAAAATATGAATAGCCTTTATTTACTTGAAAATATCTTGGAACAGGTTGGGTATAAGACAAATTAAAGGTTGATGGTTATACCTCAAGGTCAAAATTCAAGTTATGGCCTTTCAAGAACACACTTAACATTAGAGTATGGCACTTCAGGTTGCTTACTATTTTTACTCAGTGCAATGAATCTGCAAAATTATAGCAAAACTATTAACAATGTCTGTGTGTGGAATATCATACAAATGTAGCAATTCTTTTGACACATTTGAATACAATTTTAGATTAAGCTACTTGTTTTCACACTTATTTACCCACCCTCCCTGCCCCCTACATTCCCTCTTAATCCCTGTATGGTTATGTAGATGAACAGTTGCATCCTTCTTTAACCTAATGTCAAATACAATACTAACATTTTCTAATAATTTTTTTTTTAATTTTCTCTTGTAAAAGTCTTCATTAGTTTCACCTATTTTTTTTTCCTCTTTTCCAATCATAATCCTTTAAACTAATCTCACATGTTAGAGTATTTTATTTAGAAGACATTCTACCTTATATATCTTTGACACCTTGTTTTTTCTGGGAATACCCCCTAAGGGGTGGCCTCATGTAATAAATTAGTTTATGAAATTAGCAAAGTTTTAGTAAAGCTGTACTATTAACAATTTAATCATATAAGCTTATTACTTAAGTTCAGTTTATTTATTGATATTGCATATATTCAAAATATATAATCGTTTAAAAACACTTCATAGACATCTAGTGTCATTACCGCTTCCTCATTTTATTGTTGACTTGACTTAAATTTAATGTTTCAATACATTTTTGTGACATCCTTCTACATTGCTATAATGTCGTAAATTCTCTGCGCTCATACTGCTTTTCTTCAGTGCCAAGGCCCTTTCTTCAATCATGCACTGAAAATCACTTCACTTTGCTTTAAACTTGCTTGTCCTTTAGCGCCCATCTCACGCAGGTTCAAGACAGGGGGTTGAACAAAAACTATGAGCCGGTCCAGCAGGAACACACGAACGTATGTTTCCCAGATCTCCAGTATTTGGCATGTCCGGTTTTATGATAAGGTTTCTTTTCTTCTGCACAAATTCTTTTGTAGACAAGTACCCCCTTAAGGTGGCAACTGTCCCCACTTTAAGGAATTCAGGTTAATTGCACCCATCTTACTGGGTCTGTGATTGTTGACTCTGTCACCAAAATTTCTTTGAAAAAAATTTTAATTCGTAATTTTGGATTACTGTACATGGTAAATTCACTGCAAAACTCAAAACTGCATATAACTTTGCTTTTTTAGTGAATATGTAAAGAGTGATTACTCCTGGTCATGGCAGCCAGACTATGGATTTTCAGTATTCAGAAAGTCTAATCATAATACATAATTCCTTTCCTCAGGAGGATGACTCAAGCCAGGACAGTGATGCAGAGTTTGAACAGATGCTGGCTGAAGCTGAAGACATGAATAAAGCTGAGGATGAAGCAGAAATTGCAGCAGGAGCAAAAAAGAAGGCCAAGGCAAAGATTGGGAGTAAGAGCAAAAGGAGAAAGCGTATAAAGGCCAAGGACGAGGATGGCTATGAAACAGACCACCAAGTAAGTATTAAAAAGATTGTCCTTAGAATACATTTTATGTAAATACTGCCCCTGATTACTTCTAAAAGCTCAGCATTTTGAAGGGCCACCCTCATTTTTCATTGAAGTGCCTTGTCTAGGATGGTTTTGATCCTAGTCTGCACCCCTGACATAGTCTTCACCCCTGATATAGTCTGCACCCCTGACATCTCTAGCAGGATTGCTGGTCTTTTCTTTCTCTCTCATTACCATGTAAGAGAGCAGTTGTAATTTCAAATAATACCTACCTCCAAAAAAAAAATCCCCATAGAATGGGGATATTCCACTCACACAGTGACCCTTCTTGCAGATTGAAAGTGCATTTCTGTAAATCGAATAAGACTAAAATGAGTGGATTTTCTAAAAATTTAGATTTTATGGTGTGTTGAAGTTGAAGAAAAAATAATAACTCATTGGCAACAGTGGTGTAAATTTGCCAGTGATATTTGAGATTTAAAATTTTTGATGCCAAATTATGATTGTTTTTCAGTTTTTTGTTTAATATTAACACTTTGTACACATTTCTTGTGATATTAGATGTGTCAAGGTGTTTGATTACTTTAAATATGGGGATATGCAATATACAGTATGATGTAAATTAATTCAATTTTTTTTACTACTCTAGTCTTCTAACACTGTACAAGGGATACATATCGTAAAGTTGTTTCAGGGTGTAATACTCCTCAAACATGGAAATAAGTCTCGTTGTTTGACTTTATTGGATTTTCCTAGGTTAATTATGTTACATATTTAGGTTCGAGGGCATAATCTGGGTTATATAAGCAGAATGTAATGTGTGTGTCCATAACACCTATGTGCCTTCAATACTACTGTAAAACATATACATACAGTGGTCCCTCTGTTTTCGTGCATCTCCAAACTCGAACATTTATGTAAGTGTATTTTCGTAAGTGCTGTTGCAAGTGTATTTTTGGGGGTCTGAAATAGACTAACCAACGTGACATTATTTCTTAAGGAAGTAAATTCGTTCGGTAATGGCACTTGAGCAGCATTCTGGAACGAATTTTCGGCGAAAACCGAGGGACCACTGTATTTAGAAAATCTTAACTATTACAATTGTTTCAAGGTGTAATACTTGTCAAAACATGGAAATAGCTCTCATTGTTTAACTATTGGGGTATCCCAGGTTATATCTACATACTGTACTTTTTGTTTAACCCTTTCAGGGTCGAGAGGAACTCTCCCAAACTCGTTCTCAGGGTCGAAAAATTTTCGGGGAAAAAAAAAATTATTTTTTCTTATGAAATGATAATCTTTTTCCGATCATAATGACACCAAAAGTATGAAATTTGATGGAAAACTAAGTTAGCGGTATCGACGATATTTACGCATCGGCGATTTCGCCCACTTTGAGCCCTATTTTCGGCCAATTCCAATGTATCAGTCTACTAAAATTATAGCTATTTCGCTAGAATTCCATTTCTTCTATCAATTGAGTACAAGAAACTGCCAATTTACTGATTTCAACTACCCAATAAAGTGGTCAGAAATTGGCAATTTGGCCAATTTCACACAAATTTCAAAGATGCCAATTTCAAAATAGGGTCCAGAATAAACGAGACAGACATTCCTGGCACTAAAATAACATTTTATCTGTTCATTAGTCACGTCTCCAGGCCCCTCTTACATTACTTTTGCTTTCCATTTTGAATTTTTATTCTCACAAAAAATAGAAGATTTTCTGTTATGTATACTACTGCATCATTGTAAAAACTGTATAAATAATATCAGCGCACTTGTGCAAGAATATTAGACTCACCAGTTGATGTGTATTGGATGCACGGCTTGTAAAATGAGGGCAAAAGGTATAATACAAAGAGTGATAGTAATGAAAGAGAAGTAGATTACTTGGTTTTTCTCAGAGAATTTTATAGTTATATGTCAAGTTTATAATTCTATCAGGTGGGTAATGAAATATGACTCGGAATTAAGTTTAGCCTGACTTGAGGCCTGTAGGTGGAAAACACTGTGCCTGCATTCTGGAGTGGGGATGTTGCAGTTCAAAGGGTCATCAGTCTGAATTGTGATATCAGCATGCTTCTGGCAAGGCAGTGATTGAATAAGTGTTTACTCTTTTTTTTTTTTTTTGTGGGTGGGGTGGGGTGTTGCTCTACCTTGGTACTCATATACGTACACTCACATATGTGGTTGCAGTGGTTGGATCTTAGCTCCTGGCCCCACCTCTCAACTTGCCACTTGCCAGATTCACTCTTAGTCTTGTGGGCTTTATTGTACCTATTCTTAAAACTTGTATGGAATCTGCCTCCACTTATGAATTTTTTTTATCATCTCTTGAACATTAAGGTACCAGGCTAATGTTGCTAACTCAGATTTCCATTCATTTCATGCTTAAGAAATTTATTACATGTTTCTTGACTCTAAGTTCTCAGATTTGTTACTTTTTTAATTCTGTAGGGAAAGTGGGTTATAATCATTCATCTGTAGTCAAATGTGCTATAAAAGGTGACTAAAAAGTACTAGACACATGGGACTACCCTTTCTGCATTTAATAAAAAAGATGAAGGAACTTTTGGAAATTGATTGTCTGAATGTGTGAATACAATTTGGATTTTAAGTAATGATTATATGCTATGAAAGATATTATCATGGTAATGAGTGAAATGAAGTGTTCAAATTAGGTGTAAAAGGATTAAATTGACCTTATCTGAGAGAAGAAAGGTTGGGTCTGTACTGGGGAAGAACAGGGTATGCATAATTTGGTTTGAAATTGGTTAGAAGAAAATGAATGGTTTAAAGTGGATAATTGTCAGTATTTATAAACTAAGATCTGAGAACAGTATGGAAGTTAGTCCTCGAGGTTTTGAATTGTATCCTAAGGATATTTTTAGCCAATGTCATGATGCAGTACTGTAATTGTTTTAAGAGACATTACATAACTGAGA
Organism: Cherax destructor; assembly: GCA_009830355.1. NCBI lineage: Eukaryota > Metazoa > Arthropoda > Malacostraca > Decapoda > Parastacidae > Cherax > Cherax destructor. Next base: position 957,729 of record WNWK01000053.1, read on the forward strand.
TTTGATAAAGATATTGGAGAAATTTAAGGTGTCTAGTGTAAATGGTAGTTAGGTAACTTTCATTGGCATATGGTGGGTTATTGTGGCAGGGTGTGCACTGCATGATACTACTTGTTGTGGGGTTTGCAGTGCTGTCTTAGAACAACTGTCACAATATTTCATAACAGGGGACAGAAAAATTAGTTTCCCATTGTGATCCATGATTATATTGAGTGAGCTTAATATTTATGATGACTTTACCATCTTTGGTGGATGAGTGTCGCTCACCTACCACACACAATATATGCCCCTGGTACCTTTACTTGAATTACTCTCAGAGATTTGATAATAGGTGATACAAGGTGCTTATGAGAGCTGTGTTGAACGTTGTTAGCTTAGGAAAAGTGTACTTGGGAATGTATGTATATTTTAGGGAAGCTATTGATATGCTGGGCCATACCTTGCCAATAGAATTAGAGGAATGGCAAATAAGTGTAAAAAGAAAGGCAGACACCAAAAAAACTGTAATTGAGAGGTGTATACTAAATCACCAAAAAATAAAAAGATTGGCTACTGGGAAGAAAAGTGGTTATTATAATGTTGAAAAGGCATTGCAGCTTTATGAATGTAGTGGCAGTGTGTGTAGCATAGGCTCATTGTTATAGAAGAGTAGGTAATGCAAGGGAACTAAATTATAGAAATGGGGTGAAAATGATTGAGGAAGTTGTAATATGAAAAGTTCCTTAAATGAGAATACTGTATAATAAAAAGAATGTTTATTTGGAAAAAGCAAGAACTTAAATGATAACTGTAGAATGAGAAGCAAATAAGTCATTTGCTCATTTTTTATGAAATGCTGAAAATAAAGTTTTAGTGAGAAATAAATTCAGGAAACCAACAAGCTAAATTTGAATTTCGAGGGTTGGAAGGTATTGCTGTTTAATAGACCAGCATGGGTTGATGATGTAGATGCCTTTAACATTTTTAATCCATCAGCCATTTCCCGCTAAGTCAGGGTTACATAAAAAAAATCATGGCTCTCACTCCAGCTGTTTTACAGAAGAGCATGAGCATCAAAATTCAAATAAAGTAATTACAACATCCCCAAATTTAGTCAAATTGCAGGCACTTCTTCCCACCTTGTAGACTTTTAATATGACAACCAGTTCTCTTCAGTCTTTCTTAGTATTATCTCATACCTAATTATTTGAGTTGAGGCTTATTTGTTATTTAGCACGTATTTGTTAGATTAGGCAAGGAATTATATATTTAAAAAGTATATGAAGATTTCCGGATCTTTAATACTAATGGTTCTTTTTTTTTTATACTTAACCAGTCTCCCCCCAACCAGGACTACTGTGAGGTGTGCCAGCAGGGAGGAGAAATAATCCTATGTGACACTTGCCCGAAGGCATACCATCTAGTGTGCCTAGAGCCAGAGCTGGAAGAGGCTCCTGAGGGCAAGTGGTCATGCCCTACCTGTGAAGCTGAGGGGGTGAAGGAGGAAGATGAGCATATGGAATATTGCAAGGTTTGCAAGGTCAGTAAACATCAGGTCAGTTTCTTCTGGCGGCATTTATTGTTCCATTTGTAATGGCTTGAATATGTTGATTTTATATGCTGCTTGATTTGCAAAAACATTTGTGATATTGGTCATTTGTAATAGTGTTAAAAGTGTAGCATGGTTTTTAACCCTTAACCCTTAAACGGTCCAAACGTATATATACGTTAGTACTGCTACTGCCCCAAACGTATATTTACGTTTTATTTTTCCTGCCTCCAAATTTGGCACGATTGGCCTGAGATGCCTGGTCAGCATAGAATGGGTCTTAACACTCGGTGTGCGCCATATTAAAAAAATCTGGGACCACTTAGTACCTTGTGGGAGCACCAGTTAAATTAAGCGCCAGCTTGAGCAAACACTGCGGCAGACACCAAGGATTCACTGATGTCATGTCATATTAACACTCCCTTCGAAGTGGAAAGTGATGTCGGCCGGCTGGCAGGCCAGCTGGCTGCCTGCCTGCCTGGCCACCTGGCTGGCCAACCAGCTGGCCAAACACTCCAGTCAACCATTCCATGAAAATGTCCTTAGTGACCCATGCCTTGGTGTTAGCCTTCCAATGCACACACAAATTATTCCTGTTAACATTGTGTTTCTTGAAGGCTCTGGGATTTTCTGCGTGATACACCAGTAAAGGCTTCACTTTAAAATCACCACTGGCATTAGCACACATCATGAGAGTTAGCCTGTCTTTCATAGGCTTGTGTCCTGGCAGTGACTTTTCCTCTTGAGTAATGAAGGTCCTCTTTGGCATTTTCTTCCAAAAGAGGCCTGTTTCATCACAATTAAACACTTGTTGGGGTTCGAATTTTTCAGTGTCTACGAACCCCTTAAATTCACTCACAAACTTTTCAGCTGCACGTTTGTCTGAGCTGGCTGCCTCACCATGCCTCACAACACTGTGTATGCCACTACGTTTCTTAAACCTCTCAAACCAGCCTCTGCTGTCTTTAAAATCACTCGCATCAGTACTGGTTCCAGCCATTGTCTTTACAAGATCTGCGTGCAACTGCCTTGCCTTTTCACAAATTATCATCATGGAAATACTATCACTCGCTATCTGGGAGGGACTTATTCTCAGCTGTCGTATCTGAGCGCCTCTTCAAAGACAATGATTATGTATGAGTGAGGTGAAAGTGTTGAATGATGATGAAAGTATTTTCTTTCTTTTTGTGTCACCCTGCCTCGGTGGGAGACGGCCGACTTGTTGAAAAAAAAAATGCAAACACTGTATAGCACATTGCCTGGAATTTTTGGGTTATCCTAGGTAATTTACACTGTATAATAACTGTACTTATGTGTACATATGAGAGAGAGACAGATGTAGACAGAGAGATATAGACAGAGAGATATAGACAGAGAGATATAGACAGAGATATTGACAGACAGATATAGACAGATAGAGAGATATAGACAGATAGACAGAGATATAGACAGATAGACAGAGATATAGACAGATAGACAGAGATATAAACAGATAGACAGAGATATAGATAGTTATATAAACAGATAGACAGAGATATAGATAGATATATAGACAGATAGACAGATACAGAGATATAGACATAGAGATATAGATAGACAGAGATATAGATAGACAGACAGAGATATAGATAGACAGACAGAGATATAGATAGACAGATATATAAATAGACAGAGATATAGATAGACAGATAGACAGAGATATAGATAGACAGATAGACAGAGATATAGATAGACAGATAGACATATAGATAGACAGATAGACAGAGATATAGATAGACAGAGATATAGATAGACAGAGATATAGATAGACAGATAGAGATATAGATAGAGATATAGATAGACAGATAGACAGAGATATAGATAGACAGATAGACAGAGATATAGATAGACAGAGAAAGATGACAGATATAGAATAGACAAGAAAATACATAAGATAGACAGATAGACAGAGATAGAATAGACAGATATGACAGAGATATAGACAGAGATATAGATAGACAGATAGACAGAATATAGATAGACAGAGATATAGACAGACAGTATATAGATAGACAGATAGACAGAGATATAGATAGACAGATATATAGATAGACAGATAGACAGAGATATAGACAGATAGACAGAGATATAGATAGACAGATAGACAGAGATATAGATAGACAGATAGACAGAGATATAGATAGACAGATAGACAGAGATATAGATAGACAGATAGACAGAGATATAGATAGAAGAACAGAGATATAGATAGAAAAGAGATATAGATAGACAGATAGACAGAAGATAGAATAGACATAGACAGAGATATAATAGACAGATACAGAGATATAGATAGACAGATAAGAATATAGATAGACAGATACAGAGATATAGATAGATAGACAGAGATATAGATAGATAGACAGAGATATAGATAGATAGACAGAGATATAGATAGATAGACAGAGATATAGATAGATAGATAGATAGACAGATATAGATAGATAGATAGATAGACATATAGACAGAGATATAGATAGACAGATAGACAGAGATATAGATGGACAGATAGACAGAGATATAGATAGATAGACAGATAGACAGAGATATAGACAGATAGACAGAGATATAGATAGATAGACAGAGATATAGATAGATAGACAGAGATATAGATAGATAGACAGATAGACAGAGATATAGACAGATAGACAGAGATATAGATAGACAGAGATATAGATAGACAGAGATATAGATAGACAGAGATATAGACAGAGATATAGACAGAGATATAGATAGACAGATATAGATAGACAGATAGACAGATATATAAATAGACAGATAGACAGATAGACAGAGATATAGATAGACAGATAGACAGAGATATAGATAGACAGATAGACAGAGATATAGATAGACAGAGATATAGATAGACAGAATATAGACAGATAGACAAGATATATGAGATAGACAGATAATAGAGATATAGACAGATAGACAGAGATATAGATAGACAGATAGACAGAATATAGATAGACAGATAGACAGAGATATAGAAGACAGATAGACAGAGATATAGATAGACAGATAGACAGAGATATAGATAGACAGATACAGAGATATAGATAGACAGATACAGAGATATAGATAGATAGACAGAGATATAGATAGATAGACAGAGATATAGATAGATAGACGAGATATAGATTTGACAGAGATATAGATAGACAGATACAGAGATATAGATAGACAGATACAGAGATATAGATAGATAGACAGTAGATAGGACAGAGATATAGATAGATAGACAGAGATATAGATAAAGATAGATCAGATAGAGATAGATAGACAGAGATATAGATAGACAGAACGAGATAGACAGGATAGATGAGATAGATAGACAGAATAGATAGAAGATAGAAGACATATAGACAGAGATATAGATCAGATAGACAGAAGAATAGATGACAGATGAGACAGAGATATAGATAGATAGACAGAGATATAGATAGACAGAGATATAGACAGATAGACAGAGATATAGATAGACAGAGATATAGATAGACAGAATTAGATGAAAGATATGAAGAGATATCAGATAGACAGAGATGATAGACAGAGTAATAGACAGAGATATAGATAGACAGAGATATAGATAGACAGAGATATAGATAGACAGAGATATAGATAGACAGAATATAGAAGACAGATAAGACAGAGATATAGATAGACAGAATGATAGACAGAGATGTAGATAGACAGAATAAGATAGACAGAGATATAGATAGACAGAGATATAGATAGACAGATATAGACAGATATAGATAGACAGATATAGAGACAGAGATATAGATAGACAGATATAGATAGACAGAGTAGACAGAGATATAGACAGATAGACAGAGATATAGATAGACAGAAGTATATAGACAGATAGACAGGATATAGAAAATAGACAGAATATAGAAAAGAAAATACAGATAGACAGAGATATAGACAGATAGACAGAGATATAGATACAGATACAGAGATATAGACAGATAGACAGAGATATAGATAGACAGATATGACAGTGAAGATAGATAGACAGATAGTAAGAGATAGACAGATATAGACAGTAGACAGATAAGATAGAAAGACAGAGATATAGACAGTCAGATCAGAGATAGACAAAAGACAGATGACAGATGAGATAGACAGAGCAGATACAGACAGATATAGACAGATAAAACAGATAAGACAGATACAGACAGATAGACAGATACAGACAGATATAGACAGATATAGACAGATATAGACAGATATAGACAGATACAGATATAGACAGATACAGACAGATATAGACAGATACAGACAGATATAGACAGATACAGACAGATATAGACAGATACAGACATACAGACAGATATAGACAGAGACAGATACAGACAGATACAGACAGATCTAGACAGATATAGACAGATCTAGACAGATATAGACAGATCTAGACAGATATAGACAGATATAGACAGATACAGACAGATACAGACAGATACAGACAGATATAGACAGATATAGACAGATATAGACAGATATAGACAGATACAGACAGATATAGACTTACAGACAGAGAGACCGCCAAATCCAGCCAGCCTGCCAAATATTTATTACACATGTTCCAGAATCGTTTCTTTACTTAGGGCATAGGTTATAGGACATTCTGGCAGGATGACACTACCAATGGTATAAAAAATGAAAGGAGCACTGTATTAACATCCGGGGTCCCAGACTATTCAACATCTTACCAGAAGATATCCGAAACACAGCTGGAACCAGTGTAGAAGCCTTCAAGAGGAAACTGGACAAATATCTTCACCAGGTGCCAGATCAACCAGGCTGTGATGGATATGTGGGGCAGCGGGCCTCCAGCAGCAACAGCCTGGTTGACCAGGCAAGCACCAGACGAGCCTGGCCCATGGCCGGGCTCAGAGAGTAGATACTCTCGAAACTCTTCAAAGGTATATCAAAGGTAAGGTATGGGTTATTATCAAGGTTTTTTATATTTCCTCAACCACTTGTGGCCACATCCATCACTTTCCTTTTAAAAGGTGAGTGTTAATATGACATGACATCAGTGAATCCCTAGTGTTTGCCACGCTATTTGCTCTAGCTGGCACTCAATCGAACTGGTGCTCCCACAAGGTACTAAGTGGTCCCAGATTTTTTTAATACTGTGCACACTGAGTGTTAAGACCCATTCTATTCTGACCAGGCATCTCAGGCCAATCATGACAAATTTGGAGGCAGAAAAAATAAAATGTAGATCTACGTTAGGAGTGCTACACAAGTGAATGTAGATCTACGTTTGGACAGTTTATGGGTTAAATATCTGAGCATAATTTTTATGTAATAAGGAGAAATATGCAGTTTTACTAATACACAGAGTTTCTTAAAGGATGGAGGGGAACTGCTTTGCTGCGATTCATGTGTTAACGCCTATCATACATACTGCTTGTCACCACCATTATATCAAGTCCCAGAAGGAGAGTGGACATGTCAGCGGTGTGCTTGTGAACCCCTTCCAGGACGAGTGCAGAAGATTCTTTTCTGGAGGTTTGTATTCTTGGAATTTAGCTATAATGGAGCTTGGAATTTAGCTATAATGGAGGCAAAGCCCCTACCTATATCTACAACAGTTATTAAGATTGCTTGAGGTGCAACATTGCATAATCTTCCTGCCTGAGTATCAATTGAAGATTCATTTCCTCCATTTCATTTTAGGCAGGTAGCAATAGGCAGTGTGGCTAAGCATCACTTTAGATTTAGTTGGAAATGCAGCTAAGTAAACTTACATTGGAAGGGAAATCTTCAGGTTGATTAACCCTTTCATAGTTGGTCCCATTGTATCACTGCTTTGAAGCCAGTGTCGGTCCTGTAGTATGACGCCATGAGCTCAGCTCACACGTATAAACTGTGAGCGATAAATTTGGGCCTAGATATGAGAGAATGGGTCTATGCGGTAAGTATGCACTATATAAAAAAATCCTGCAGTACACAGTGCATAATGAGAAAAAACTGCGACTGTGTTTTTTGTTTAAAACAGCGACTTTGCAGTGTATTTTCATATGGTATTCTCGGTTTCTTGGTCACATTTGATAGAATGGAAGATATATTACAAAAATAGAGATGATTTTGATTAGTTTCAGGAGTGAAAGTACGTACAGTGGTACCTCGACTTACGATGGTCCCCAAACACACCCTTTTATGTAAGTTTATTTTTTTAAATGCTTTTGTAAGTGTAATTTTGGGGGTCTAAAAGGACTAGTCTATTTTACATCATTCCTTATGGGGATAAATTCGTTTGGTAATGGCACTTGAACAGCATTCTGGAATGAAAAAATATCGTTAAGTCGAGGTACCACTGCAGTTTGAAATTGAGCTCAAAGTAGCGGAAATGTTTGATTTTTTCTGATATTCCAGAGTACACAAATGACGTCACATGTCCAATACACTTCCAATTGCCAGTCTAATACACATTTAGTAATGCACTGGCATTATTTATACAATTATTACAATAATGCAGTAGTTTACATAACAGTAAATCTTCTATTATTGTCTACCTACCTGGAGGGTATTCTGGGGATCAACGCCCCTGCGGCCCGGTCCATTACCAGGCCTCCCGGTGGCTCGGCCTGATCAACTGGGTTGTTACTGTGTGAATAAAAATTCAAAATGAAAAGCAAGCGTAATAAAAGAGGGGGCCTGGAGACGTGACTGAGGAACAGAGGAAATGTTTATTTAGTTCCAGGAATGTCTACATTGTTTATTCTGGACCATTTTTTCAAATTGGCAGTTGTTGAATTTTGTACGAAATTGGCCAAATTATCGATTTCTGATCACTTTATTGGGTAGTTGAGACAGGTAAATGGGCAGTTTCTTGTACTCAGTTGATAGAATAGAAGGAATATTAGTGAAATAGCTGAGTTTGGTGAACTGGAACAATGGAATTGGCCAAAAATAGAGCACAAAGCGGGCGAAATTGCCGATGTGTAAATATCACCAAGACTGCTAACTTTGTGAGAGCGTAATTCCATAATTTTTCCACCAAGTTTTGTACTTTTGCTTTCATTACCTTCAGAAAAAGATTCTCTATCATTTCGCAAGATAAAATGTTTTTTTGTTTTTTTTAATTCTTCGACACTGAAAGCAAGTTTGTGAGCAGGTGTCTCGACAGTGACAGGGTTGTGCAAGTGTTCATGATAGCACTTTGGGGAGGGGGAGGCAGTTTCTCAAGTGATAAAAAAAAATAAAAAAAAATTCTTCATGGTTTATTATATTAAACTATCATAGTGAAAGCAACCATAATGGAATCACCTACTTTTCTAAAATGATTGTCTGTTTTTTTTTTTAAATTTATAAGCTACTTTTTTGAAATGGTAACCATGCAGAATTTTCCTTATTTTTGAGTACTAGACTTCAAAGCTGACACTTGTAAATGGAAAGAATGCTGCAAGAAGACCTTAGTGGCAAAAGTGTTGAATGATGGTGAAAGTAATTTTCTTCTTTTGGGTCACCTTGCCTCAGTGGGAGATGGCCGACGTGTTAAAAAAAAAAACTAGCATCACCAGATGAGCCTGGCCCATGGCCGGGCTCTGAGAATAGTGAAACTCTCGAAACTCTTCAAAGGTATATCAAAGGTAAAGGTATATCTGATTGTAGCTTTTAGATGGCACAAATGCTTAGATTTTTTCATGAAATATTCTGTTTTTCATATAAGCATTTTTTTTAATAGATTTGTGGACCCACCAAAACCTCCAGAAAACTGGAAAGAAATTGTTGGTGAAAAGCTGATAAATTCCAGTTCAAGCAGCTACGAGAATTCTTGGTTAAATGGGTGGATATGTCCTATTGGCACTGTTCGTGGATCTCAGAGTTAATGTTGGATGTTTATCATCCTCAGGTTAGTTGTAAAGAATTGTTACTTGTTTCTTAGGTTAAAACTTTCATATTGACCTAATTTCCGGCCATAAAAGGAAGTTTTTGCTAAGTATGCCCAGAGTTATATGCCCCTCCAAGTCTTAAAATTGCAAGCCTTCAAAAACAAGTGTAATGAAAAAAGTACATAAGAATGGACAAACACTGCTGTAAGTTTACTGGCCCATGCCCATATGATAGGCTTCATCAGTCAACTGCAGAAGTGGCAATTATGGAGACAGCACAAGCAGTGGAGAGGTGAAGATGATGTGATCAGTCCATCAACCTTTAAGTAGTTTGAGGTGGTCGGGCTCTCAATCTGGAGATGTGATTGCCTCAAACTACTATTACAAGGTTGGTGGACCGATCCCATCATCTTTACCTCTCCTTTTACTTTTGCTGTCTTCATATTTGCCACCTCTGTATTTGACTGATGAAGTCAACTGTAGGTGAAATGCTTTGGATTGAAGATACCTAACTGTTGTACATGTGTCTTATCATCTTGTTGGTATTGTATACCATTATTATATTCACATTTAGAAAGGATTTAGAAAGTGGTTCAGCAATAGAGTTGTTGTTGAGTAGATAATCTGACAAGTAGGGTCATTGAAGCTAAAATCTTGGGTAGCTTTTAAAATAAGTTAGATTAATGTAAGTGAGAAGGATTGAATTTGAGTTAAGACCTGCCTAGCATTGGTTGATGGGGTTTTAGAAGTTAATTTCTTGAGGGGTTTTTGAAATGGATTGGTCAGGTATGTGGGTGAGACGATTTGGATTTGAGAGGGCCCTACCAAGTGTAGGCCAGTAGACTTGCTGCAGTGTTCCTCTGTTTTTGTGTTCTTGAAAGTTGCTATAGGAGTTGCAATGCTATTAAAGAAATGAAATGTAGTGTGTCTCCACACGAATCCCTTTGTTTTGTAATGGGTCTGTTTTATATGCCAGGAATGAATCTTATCACATAAAGCAAGTGAGATTGTATTAGAAGACAAATTACAATTGCTCTACAGTTTTCATCTAGGTTTAGCAATATATGTTTGCTAATTAGTCTTTGATTTAAGAAATGAATAAAGTATGGTATACTGTATAGTGCGATATTTTTTTTTAACCATATTGGTTATCTACCACCAAGGAAACATCCACCATCATTTATATTTATATGTATTTTAAAACATGAGCACTTAAAGTGTGAATAACATTGTTTCTTCAGATGTTGAGATCATATTTCAAGAAATTTGACCCAGATGAACCACCTATTCCTGGTATAGATGACGATGATGAGTTAGGTTCCCAGAGACGGCACAAGAAAGAGCCTGATCCCAACTCTCTTGAGGAGAGGTGAGTTTTAATTTTATCTGCAAATTTTTGCTTTACAGTACTTTGCTGCTTTTAGTTATTTTAGATGAATTAGAGAATGTTTCCATAACTGTTGTCAATTTTCATTTACTGCTGCTCATATATAAATAAAAATAATTAGAAATATTTTAACTGATGTGCAGACAAGTTAGCATTGGATTATTCTAGGCTATGTTCTTAACATTAAGTAACTGATGGAGGGGAGTGTAGGAGCAAGAGGCTACTTGCACTCTGAAATGAATATCATATGTACTCTTGTTATAATTTGGTTTTCTTATTGATTACGCAGTACATACTTGCATTCCACCTTCCTCTTATTTTACCTGCAGTATCTATAAATTATGATCTGACACTCAAGTTATTCCTCTTAAATACAGTGGAACCTCGGTACTCGAACTGCTCCGTACTCGAACAATTCGGTATTCGAACGCTTTGTTTTGGTAAACAAATCACTCAGTAGTTGACCGTTTGCTCAGCACAAACAAACAAAACCTGCCAGAATTTTGCTGTAAACTATTTCGTGTTTCTTTGCATTTTTTTTTTATATTGTATAAATTTGTTACCATGGTGCCTAAGAAAGTTAGTGATAACAGCCAACCAAAAAGAAAATTGGTTGAGAAAAATTTGTTCTATACTCAAAAAGATCGGCACTCGAACAGCCTTCTGGAATCAATTAAGTTTGAGTGCTGAGGTTTCACTGTATGTACATGCAGGGTATCATTTTCAATTATCTGGTATTTATAGTCATAAGTAGATTTTTACTCCTTAGAAAGATGCCTAAGTTATAACCTCGACTAATGCCAGTAAATATAAATAAATAAATGCAGTGCAGTACAGTGTCCACACTCAGGAGGGGTGGAGATATTGCACTTTGGAGGGAAATCTGAGTTGTGATGTCAGTGCGCCTCTCAAGATGGTGTAGTAAGTGATGGTGAAAGTTACTTTTTCGGTGTTACCTAGGAGTGAGTGTAGATGTGTAAAAAAGGCCAGTGTGTGCTCTCTGAAGGAGGGGTGAACATGAGGTTCTTCTGATTGGTCAGTACACTTCTGGTTAAACAGCAGTGATTGAATGAATGATGGTGAATGTTTTCCACCCAATCCTTGTGGGAGATTGCTGATGAGGTAAAAAAAAAAAATGCACTGATGAGGCAAAAAAAAAATGCACTAAGTGTAATTGTTTATTTTTTATTTAATGAAATTAAGTTACTAGTTTTCATTTTGAATGAAATTTGAGACTGAAGTGTTATTTGTTCATTTACGGTACTTATAACTCAACATTTGAGACAAATTTTGATTGATTTCAGTGATGGGTTTTAAATTTCCCAAAATGACAATACAACGTAGAGGTGTGTCTATAAAAAAATATTTGCAGTGAATATATACCTATAGATTTATGATCATGAATATACAGTCAACCCTCCGTTTTCGTTTATCTCCGTTATCGGTGATTTAAGTTTTCGGGCACTTTTTTCGTGGAAATATTGCCTTCGTTTTCGTTCATTGTACTGAACCTGTCCAGTGCCCAGCGCACATACAAAGCCTGTAAGCCCGCCTCCCATGCACATTCTCAGGCAGTGTAGCATTGTTTCTGGTTGAGTGAACATTATCCTGCGAGTTCATACAAAACATTTCTTAAAAATCCATTGTTTTTGGCCCTTGATTATTGTGTGTGACTGCTAAATAAGCCACCATGGGCCCAAAGAAAGCTCTTAGTGCCAGTCCTTTGGTAAAGAAAGTGAGGAACACCATAGAATTAAAGAAAGAAATCGTAGCAAAGTATCAAAGTGGAGTCGATAAAGGCTATAGCACCAGCCAGCGATAAAGTGTAGTATTAACAGTGTAGCAAGTAAGTTAAGGGATAGAAAAATGACGACACGAACTTAGCTCCTCCAATGTTGTTTGAGGAATATAAGGGCACTGAGACCAGAGCCATCCTCTGCCAACATCTCCTCCAAGGTAAGTGTAAATATTTCTTATTTATATAAGTGTAAATATTTCTTATTTATAAATTAAAGTCAGGAGTATCTGAGAGAGTTAGAGCTAAGGAAGGGGTAGCAATAATGTTGAAGGATCAGTTATGGAAGGAAAAGAGGGAATATAAATGTGTAAATTCAAGGATTATGTGGATTAAAATAAGGGTCGGATGCGAAAAGTGGTCATAATAAGCGTGTATGCACCTGGAGAAGAGAGGAGTGTAGAGGAGAGAGAGATTTTGGGAGATGTTAGCTGTAATGTATAGGAACTTTTGAACCAAATGAGAAGTAATTGTGGTAGGGACCCAAATGCTAAAGTGGGAGAAACATGCAGAGAGGTGTAGTAGGTAAGTTTAGGGTGCCAGGTGTAAATGATAATGGGAGCCCTTTGATTGAACTTGTATAGAAAGGGGTTTAGTTATAGGTAATACATATTTTAAGAAAAAGAGGATAAATAAGTATACAAGATATGATGTAGGGCGTAATGACAGTAGTTTGTTGGACTATGTATTGGTAGATAAAAGACTGTTGAGTAGACTTCAGGATGTACATGTTTATAGAGGGCCACAGATATATCAGATCACTTTTAGTTATAGCTACAGTGGGAGTAAAAGGTAGATGGGATACAAGGAAAATAGAATCAGTAAGTAAAAGAGAGGTGAAGGTTTATAAACTAAAAGAGGAGGCAGTTAGGGTAAGATATAAACAACTATTGGAGGATAGATGGGCTAGTGAGAGTGTAGGCAATGGGGTCGAAAATGTATGGGGTAGATTTAAAAATGTAGTGTTAGAGTGTTCAGCAGAAGTTTGTGGTTACAGGCGAGTGGGTGCGGGAGGGAAGAGGAGCGATTGGTGGAATGATGATGTAAAGAGAGTAGTAAGGGAGAAAAAGTTAGCATATGAGAGGTTTTACAAAGTAGAAGTGATGCAAGGAGGGAAGAGTATATGGAGAGAAAAGAGAGGTTAAAAGAGTGGTGAAGCAATGTAAAAAGAGAGCAGATGAGAGAGTGGGTGAGATGTTATCAGCAAATTTTGTTGAAAATAAGAAAAAGTTTTGGAATGAGATTAATAAGTTGAGGAAGCCTAGAGAACAAATGGATTTGACAGTTAAAAATAGGAGAGGAGAGTTATTAAATGAGAGTTAGAGGTATCGGGAAGATGGAGAGAATATTTTGAGGATTTGTTAAATGTTGATGAAGACAGGGAAGCTGTGATTTCGTGTGTAGGGCAAGGAGGAATAACATCTTGTAGGAGTGTGGAAGAGCCAGTTGTGGGTGTAGGGGAAGTTCGTGAGGCAGTGGGTAGAATGAAAGGGGTAAGGCAGCTGGGATTGATGGGATAAAGATAGAAATGTTAAAAGCAGGAGGGATATAATTTTGGAGTGGTTGGTGCTATTATTTAATAAATGTATGGAAGAGGGTAAGGTACCTAGGATTGGCAGAGAGCGTGTATTGTTCCTTTGTATAAAGGCAAAGGGACAAAAGAGAGTGCAAAATTATAGGGGAATAAGTCTGTTGAGTGTACCTGGTAAAGTGTATGGTAGAGTTATTATTGAAAGAATTAAGAGTAAAACAGAAAGCAGGATAGCAGATGAACAAAGGGGCTTTAGGAAAGGTAGGGGTGTGTAGACCAAGTGTTTACAGTGAAACATATAGGTGAACAGTATTTGGATAAGGGTAAAGATGTTTTTGTGGCATTTATGGATTTGGAAAAGGCGTATGATAGGGTAGATAGGGGGCAATGTGGCAGATGTTGCAGGTGTATGGAATAGGAGGAAGGTTACTGAAAGCAGTGAAGAGTTTTTATGAGGATAGTGAGGCTCAGGTTAGAGTGTGTAGGAGGGAAGGGACTATTTCCCAGTAAAAGTGGGCCTTAGACAAGGATGTGTGATGTCACCGTGGTTGTTCAATATATTTATAGATGGGGTTGTAAGAGAAGTGAATGCGAGGGTCTTGGCAAGAGGTGTTGGGCTAAAAGATAAAGAAGCAAATACAAAGTGGGAGTTGTCACAGTTGCTTTTGCTGATGACACTGTGCTTTGGGAGATTCTGAAGAGAAGCTGCAGAGGTTGGTGGATGAATTTGGTAGGGTGTGTAAAAGAAGAAAATTGAAAGTGAATATAGGAAAGAGTAAGGTGATGAGGATAACAAAAAGAATAGGTGACGAAAGATTGGATATCAGATTGGAGGGAGAGAGTATGGAGGACGTGAATGTATTCAGATATTTGGGAGTGGACATGTCGGTGGATGGGTCTATGAAGGATGAGGTGAATCATAGAATTGATGAGGGGAAAAGGGTGAGTGGAGCACTTCGAGTCTGTGGAGACAAAGAACCTTGTCCATGGAAGTAAAGAGGGGAATGTATGAGAGTATAGTTATACCAACGCTCTTATATGGGTGTGAAGCATGGGTGATGAATGTTGCAACGAGGAAAAGGCTGGAGGCAGTGGAGATGTCATGTCTGAGGTCAATGTGTGGTGTGAATATAATGAAGAGAATTCGGAGTTTGGAAATTAGGAGGAGGTGCGGGATTACCAAAACGATTGTCCAGAGAGCTGAGGAGGGTTGTTGAGGTGGTTTGGACATGTAGAGAGAATGGAACGAGACAGAGTGACTTCGAGAGTGTATAAATCTGTAGTGGAGGGAAGGCGGGGTAGGGTCGGCCTAGGAAAGGTTGGAGGAGGGGTAAAGGAAGTTTTGTGTGCGAGGGGCTTGGACTTCCAGCAAGCATGTGTGAGCGTATTTGATAGGAGTGAATGGAGGCATATGGTTTGTAATATTTGACGTGCTGTTGGAGTGTGAGCAAAGTAACATTTATGAAGGATTCAGGAAACCGGCAGGCCGGACTTGAGTTCTGGAGATGGGAAGTACAGTGCCGGCACTCTGAAGGAGGGTGTTAATGTTGCAGTTTTATAACTGTAGTGTAAAGCACCCTTCTGGCAAGACAGTGATGGAGTGAATGATGATGAAAGTTTTTCTTTTCGGGCCACCCTGCCTTGGTGGAATCGCCGATGTGTTAATAAAAAAATAAAAAAATATTTCTTATTTATAAATTAAAGTGTAAATATTTCTTATTTATAAATTAAAGTGTAAATCTTTCTTATTTATAAATTATGTACATTGTTTGTGTGAATAGTGGTGGTGGCCAGCTGCTGCCGCCAACCACCACCACTATATGTACGGCTTATGGTCAGTGGTCCTTATGAATCCAACAACAATAACACTACTGCTAGTTCTCTCATACATAATGACATATTTTATTCATTCTAGAGTATATATCATGTTTCTATGTTATTAATATTGTTTATTATGTCATATTAGATGAATTGTGATAGATAAATAAGCCGTAGAGTTGATATTAGTGTCACAATGAAGCATTTTGTCATGCCTCCCAACAATAAACTCGCCTCCCTCTCTCCTCTCCATCTTCCATACACCAACAAGAGTTGCCAATAAAGGTAAGTGTGATGTTAAATGTTCATTTATACATGTTATTAGTGCTTTATATTTATTTGTCATTCTTTTCTGTATGTAAATCTATATTTAATCTCTAAAAAATTATTTTTTGTTAATACGTACTCCTGGGTGTCTGAAATGGATTAATTGAATTTACATTATTTCTTATGGGGAAAATGCCTTCAGTTTTCATTGATTTCAGTTTTAGTCGATCCCTCTGAAATGGATTAAACACAAAAACGGAGGGTTGACTGTATGGCAGTAAGGTTGAGAATTTTGGTATAATTTTTCTTGCCAGATACTACAAATATGGTATAAAATCTACCTGGCTGAAGATTCACCGAGTCTTGAACCACCGTACATTGCGAGATGGCACGACCCAATACTTGGTTAAATGGCGGGACTTGCCCTATGACCAGGCTACTTGGGAGGATGAAGACGAAGAAATTGTTGGCTTAAAGACTGCTATAGAGTTCTACCATGACCTGCGAGCTGCTTGTAATGCTGATGCCGGTAGTAAGTTATTTGTTTGTTAAACTTTATTGCAGTATAGGCCTATCCATTAAAAATGTTAGGATGCAAACAATTAGATAAAAATTTTGCCATCTTGGGTAGGGAGAAGGGAAGCCAGAATTACTTTTCTCAAGAACCAAGGTGCAAGAATTTATTAGGCCAAAGAAAAATGTTTCAAGTAACATGTATGTACTATAAAACAGGCAGTGTAGGTAAGGATTTTTTTTTTTTTTTTTTTTTTTTTTTTGATAAGGTGAATTATACTGTACTATGTTGGTTTCAACAGCACTGTCCAAGATTATTATTTCATAATAGTGCATCTTTTGTTAATGAGTTTCTCAAATGGTAGGACTATGCACAGTGGTAATCACATTTTACTCTCAGGAAGGCATGATATTTCGGGAAATTTTGCATCGAAAAATGGGCAGAACATACCCCAGTGGCATTCCATACATATCAGTTTCATATGCACAAAAGTACTGCATTCCTTTAGTGCATGTGAAATTTTCCATGCCAACTGTTCACATGCACATCTTTAATTTTTTTTTTTCAACACATCGGTTGTCTCCCACCGAGGCAGGGTGACCCAAAAAGAAAGAAAATCCCCAAAAAGAAAATACTTTCATCATCATCATCATATTTAATATCAACATGTGTGTCATTTCCACTCATGACTAAAAAATTTCTAGTTGCTTTGAATGTTAAGTCTATGTAGTTTTTATTAAACACATAAGTGATATGGCATACATGGCCATCATTGATAACGAGAAGTGATTGACTGTGGATTTATAAAAGTAGTCATCTCATTGGCTTATACTGGATGGCCTTCTAAGAATAAATTTCCATAGATTAACCAATAAGACAAGCTGATATTTGTATGGAGGGCTACTGGGGCCATATCTAGATCAATGGTTCTTAACCTATTTTGGGTGGCACCCTCTGTTGGATTTGGTTCCCATCTCCATGCCCCCCTCCCTCCTTCATATAAAATTCTAAATGTAAAATTTAAGAAAAGCCTCATTATTTAAATAGGAAAACTGAAGGAGCAAATCACAAATGCACAACACGTTCCTTAATTTTACTCAGGGTTTGCATACTTCCTGGGAATTACTCATGCCCCCATCCCCAGTTAAGAACTACTGATCTAGATTGATCTGAATAATTTTTTATTTAATTAAAAAATATTGCTCATTGAGCATATGACAATCAGATTTTAGGGTCAGCTTTATTTGGTTATGTAGGGTTGGGTGACCAGAAATCCTTTTTTTTTTTTTTCTAGAAACTATTGGAAAAGGATGACGACAGTAGTGTTTTAACTTGTTAATATTGAACAAAAGGTTTAGAATTTAAATTCATTGTTATAGTTAATATTTATATCTAACCAGACAAAAACAAGAAAGGTAAAAAGAAAGGAAAGTCTCGTGCCAGAGAGTTAGGCGATGAGGACCGGGAACCTTCTTCACCTCGGCGGTACACTCCTCCACCTGACAAGCCCATTACTAACTTAAACAAAAAGTATGAAAAGCAGCCAGATTTTATCGATGGCACTGGACTTTCTCTCCATGAATACCAGTTAGAAGGTGTCAATTGGTTGAGGTAAGAAAGCTAAAGACAGGCTTTATTTCATGCAGTTTGTCACATTTTTAATTACGAGCATGGTTGCTCTTTATGATGCTCATCAAGTATACAATACTAGCCAATGATCATTCTTTTATCCTTGTCAAAAATTAATAAAAAAAAATTCTCTTGATTTTGTTAGGAAATTTTTGTTAGTGTTTTAAGAATTGTATTTGGTCATAATGATCTTCACAAGACATAGTCACTGAGTCAGCTTAAGTTTGCATGTGAAGCAAGTTTTGTTACTTTCATTGTCCTTGAATAATTAATGCAAAAAAGAATTCTGTTGAGACCACTTTCTTCTGTAACAAATTATTTCCTGCATCTGCCCACCCTTTGAGTCCCTGTTCATTTAAACCATTCGTTAATATGTTACCAGAGTTTCCTTTTCAACTATTTCACATTGCATTACTGCTTTTAGACATTAATTCATTTCTCTTTTTAGCAAATATCTCAGTCCATGTAACATTCATGCATCTTCATTCTTAACCCTGTAGTACTGTAATTTTTGAAAAGTTTATTTTAATATTCGTTTCAGATACTCGTGGGGTCAAGGAACGGACACTATTTTGGCTGATGAGATGGGTCTTGGAAAAACTATTCAAACAATTGCTTTTCTTTATTCACTGTATAAAGAAGGCCATTCTAAGGGACCATTCCTTGTGGCTGTCCCCTTGTCTACTATTATTAATTGGGAACGTGAATTTGAAATGTGGGCTCCTGACTTTTACGTAGTAACTTATGTGGGTGACCGGGACTCACGAACAATGATCCGTGAGCATGAATTGTCTTTTGAAGAAGGGGCTGTCCGCAGTGCTTCAAAAGCAACTCGAATTCGCACAACCAATGTGAAGTTTAATGTGTTGTTAACATCATATGAAATGATATCAATGGACCAGGCTTGCTTGGGCTCCTTGGAATGGGCATGTTTAGTTGTGGATGAAGCTCATAGACTGAAGAGTAATCAATCAAAGGTGAGCCAGCATTAGGTTACCTTTAAATATGTAAAGTTATTTAAGTGACCTGTTTTATTTATTCCATTTGAAATTTGCTGTATAATTTTTCTGATCATTTTTGGAACACTGAAATTCATATTGTTTTACAGATAATTACAGAGGTAATATTTACAAGGATTGCATTATAAAATAAAATCTGTTATTTAAAACTAGCAATTTTGTTTTTCAGTTCTTTCGTGTTTTGAACCAGTACAACATTGTTTACCGATTATTGCTGACGGGAACACCTCTGCAGAATAATTTAGAGGAACTTTTCCATCTTCTTAACTTCCTTTGTCCAGAGAAATTCAGCGACTTATATGCCTTCCAAAATGAATTTGAAGACATTGCCAAGGAAGACCAAATAAAGAAGCTTCATGATTTATTGGGACCTCACATGCTTAGGAGATTGAAAACAGATGTCTTAAAGGTAAAATTGCAGTTTTTATTTAAAATTAGCACTGTAAGACCTGGGTTTAGTTTAGTTCAAATTATAATAAGGGCTTTTATTCTTACCTCAGTGGTAGTCTCCCATCAAAGAAGGGTGACTCAAAAAATGCAAACAATATACATAATGATTTTTTCAATATTCATCTTTACTGATGCTGTCTTTGGTTTAAAATGTATTCAAAACATCTTTTATCACAGAATATGCCGACAAAATCAGAGTTCATCATTCGTGTTGAATTATCCCCTCTGCAAAAGAAATACTACAAATACATCCTTACTCGCAACTTTGAGGCGTTAAATTCAAGAGGTGGTGGACAGCAGGTAGAGTAGTGGCTTTGCTTGTATTTATTTTATTCTTCATAAACCTTATTACACTGTAGTTGCAGAGATGTCTATGAATTGTGTGTGTAATAAATAGCCATTTTGTTCAGAAGGCTCAAAACTTAAAATCAAAATGGCAACTTGTATTTTTTATTCATTAGTGCATTTTATTTTTTTAGGTGTCTTTACTTAATATTGTTATGGATTTGAAGAAGTGCTGCAACCACCCGTACCTGTTCCCAGCAGCTGCTGAGGAAGCACCTAAGTTGCCCAACGGAATGTATGCCACAAAAGACTTGGTGAAGGCCAGTGGCAAGTTTATTTTGTTGGAGAGCATGTTGGAAAAACTCAAGAGAGATGGTCATCGGTAAGCATTCCAGTGTTGGTTTATCTGATAACCCTAAAATATTTTAAAACATTCTACATGCTTTATCAATAGTTATTTTATATTAAAACAATGTAATTAACCCTTTCAGGGTCCAGAGGCCAAATTTCAAAGTGTGCACCAGGGTCGAAGAATTTTCAAAAGATTTTTGTTATTTTTCTTATGAAATGGTAGAGAATCTTTTCCTGAAGGTAATAAAACAAAAAGTACGAAATTTGATGGAAAATTGATGAAATTATGCTCTTGCAAATTTTGATGCGTCAGCGATATTTACGCATCGGCGATTTTGCCGACTTTGACTCCCATTTTAGGCCAATTACATTATTCCAGTCAACCAAATTCTTAGCTATTTCGCTAGTATTACTTTTATTCTATCGATTGAGAATAAAAATCGCCCAGTCAACTGTTTCAACTACAAAATAAAGTGATCGGAAATGGGTAATTTAGCAAATTTAACACAAAGTTCAAAATATTTAAATTTCAAAATAGGGTGCAGAATAAACAATGCAGGCATTCCTGGCACTAAACTAACATTTCCTCTGTTCATTAGTTATGTTTTCAGTCTTTATAAATGAATTCCATTTTTATTTTTTATTCACATAATGAATTTTTATTCAAACCAAATAATGGAAGATTTACTGTTAAGCAATTTTGTAATAATTTTATAAAGAAGATCACCATATTTTTTTTTATTTTATTAACACATCAGCCGATTTCCACAAGGCATGGTGCCCTGAAAAAGAAAAACATTCATCATCATTCACTCCATCACTGTCTTGCCAGAGGGGTGCTTTACACTACAGTTATAAAACTGCAACATTAACACCCCTCCTTCAGAGTGCAGACACTGTACTTCCCATCTCCAGGACTCAAGTCCGGCCTGCCGGTTTCCCTGAATCCCTTCATAAATGTTACTTTGCTCACACTCCAACAGCGCGTCAAGTATTAAAAACCATTTGTCTCCATTCACTCCTATTAAATACGCTCACACATGCTTGCTGGAAATCCAAGCCCCTCGCACACAAAACCTCCTTTACCCCCTCCCTCCAACCTTTCCTAGGCCGACCCCTACCCCGCCTTCCCTCCACTACAGATTTATACACTCTCGAAGTCATTCTGTTTCGTTCCAGTCTCTTTACATGTCCGAACCACCTCAACAACCCCTCCTCAGCCCTCTGGATAATAGTTTTGGTAATCCCGCACCTCCTCCTAATTTCCAAACTCCGAATTCTCTGCATTATATTCACACCACACATTGACCTCAAACATGACATCTCCACTGCCTCCAGCATTATCCTCGTTGCAACATTCATCACCCATGCTTCACACCCATATAAGAGTGTTGGTATAACTATACTCTCATACATTCTCCTCTTTACTTCCATGGACAATGTTCTTTGTCTCCACAGACTCCGAAGTGCACAACTCACCCTTTTCCCCTCATCAATTCTATGATTCACCTTATCCTTATGCTGACATGTCCACTCCTAAATATCTGAATACATTCACCTCCATACTCTCTCCCTCCAATTTGATATCCAATCTTTTGTCACCTAATCTTTGTTATCCTCATCACCTTACTCTTTCCTATATTCACTTTCAATTTTCTTCTTTTACATACCCTACCAAATTCATCCACCAACCTCTGCAACTTCTCTTCAGAATCTCCCAAAAGCACAGTGTCATCAGCAAAAAGCATCTGTTTCTGTAATATATCATCCATTCTATCAAATGAGACCAAGAAATCGCAAATACAACTATAAAAACCATACGAAAAAACACTACAAAGTCGCTGTTTTAATAAAAATACGGTCAGTTATTTTTCTCTCATTGTGCACTGTGTTGCAGGATTTGTTTTATGTGGTGCACACTTACCACATAGATGTATTCTCATACCTAGGCCCAAATTTACTGCTCACAGCTTATCTGAGTGAGCTGAGCTCATGGCGTAGAACTACGGCACGGACCCTGAAAGGGTTAAAAGTGGGTAGTCATCATGAATAAAATAACAAAATGTTATTTTTTAATTAGTAGTTCTTTTAATATCAAAAACATTTTTCCCTACAGTATATTTCCAGAAACTACACCTCACCTTCCCTACTTGCATCAGTCCTCATTGATGAAGTATTATCATATATTTAGTTGAGTTAGAAAGTAGATACTGTAAAAAAAACATTTCTTTTAATAATTTTTTCCCAGATGCTACAAGATCTTTGCAGGTTTAGCACTTCCAATTAAAATAAAAATTGGAAAAAGAAAAATCTTTTTGTTGGAACAGTGCTTAATTTTTTCAGTTGTGATATTTATTGAAAACTTTTCTTCAGGGTGCTGATTTTCTCTCAGATGACCAAGATGCTAGATGTGTTAGAAGATTTCTGTGAAGGTCTTGGTTACAAGTATGAAAGAATTGATGGTGGTATTACTGGTCTGTTACGCCAGGAAGCTATTGACAGGTAAGGCTGGTTTTTCTTTGTATTTCTCTGGATTCATTTGTTTCCTTTGTACTGAAATCATTGTAGGAAATATGTGATTGTTTTTTTTTTTGAGACTGAATACCTTTGAAGAAGAGTTTTTTATTAATAAGATTAAAATTTTGCAGTAGATATCACTTTATTTTTTTGAGACATGTTAACAAGATATAATTTGGTTAAACAGTTAGTGCTATTCAAGCTTAAAATAAGCTGATACTTCACATAAAGGCAAATGTCCTGTTACCTGAAGTTCCACTCCTTCCCAAGGAAAATAGTGAAGTAATTGCCAGGGTTTATTTTGCACCAAAACTAGCCTAGTAATCTTTCCTAAAAAAATTTAAGTAGCTTAATTAATTTACCTAACCTATTTAAGAATATGCATAATTTCAATTAGCTGTTTCCCATGGAGAGGGAAGCAATCTTCAGGTGACCTCTTCTGCTAAGTAATTGCCTTTTGCTCACTGTTTTTTCTTTGTTGTTAGCTGTAACTATTTTCAGATTTAATGCACCAGGAGCTCAGCAATTCATGTTCTTGCTCTCAACGCGTGCTGGAGGTCTGGGAATTAACTTGGCCACAGCAGATACAGTTATCATCTATGACTCTGATTGGAATCCACACAATGATATTCAAGCTTTCTCTCGTGCTCATCGTATTGGTCAGGCAAACAAAGTGAGTTGGGAGGATTGGAGGGGTGGGTCTATTCTGTTTTATTATTTACCATTTAATCATGTACATAGGGCTGGTGGGTCCCTTTAAAAAAAATTGTAAGAAAATACAGTACATGTGGCATGTTGATAATAGAAATAGAAATGTACAATAAACACAGTCAGATAAAACTTGGGAATAACTATTTTGTTCATTAAGAATGTGCACTGATGCAAGCATACGTTTAGGTCATGATCTACCGATTTGTGACACGTAATTCTGTGGAAGAACGTGTGACTCAGGTTGCCAAGAGGAAAATGATGCTAACGCATTTGGTTGTACGTCCTGGCATGGGGGGATCCAAGTCCACTAACTTTTCAAAACAAGAGCTTGATGACATTCTTAGGTATGTGTACAGAAGAAGTTATTGGTATGTGTGCAGAACACGTTATTGCATGTTATGCAGTTAATTATTTAAAGTATATATTTTAAAAAAATTAACAAAAGAATGTTTATTATATACATAAAGGTATCTGAAATTTTACCAGCTTGTGTAATGTGTATATATACTGGCCTTATATTGAATTAATGTTATTTTTGTTTATATTAAGTACGTTATTCACTCAATAGGTTTGGTACTGAAGAGCTTTTCAAGGAAGAATTAGGAAAGGAAGATGAGGCTATTCACTATGATAATCAAGCTATTGAAGAGCTGCTAGATCGTAGCAAAGAGGGTATTGAACAGAAAGAAAACTGGGCAAATGAATACCTCAGTTCATTCAAAGTGGCATCATATGTTACCAAGGAAGGAGAGGAGGTGAGATCTTTAATAATGACTTTGTTAAAAAAAATTCATTTCGTTGCATTTTAAAGCATGCTATTTTTTCAAACTAAGTATCATGTCTTCGCAGTGCTTTCAACGTGAAGTATCTCAATTATTTCTTTTATCTTGTCACCTGTATCTATATTTAAAAATATACGTACTATACGTGTGTACAATAGAAGCTCATGATTCTTGACCATGAGGATGGGTGGTATAGTAATGAAGGCTGAAGTGGGCCTTCGATAACCAGTTGTTTGCTAATTGTTCGTCACTTTTATTGCATCAGGAGGAAATGGAGGATGTCGAAGTGCTGAAGCAAGAAGCAGACAACACAGACTCTCAGTATTGGGAACGACTCCTTAGGCATCACTTCGAGCAACAACAGGAAGACCTGGCACGCACCCTTGGCAAGGGCAAGAGAGTCAGAAAGCAGGTAATTTTTTCTTAGCTGTTTGATATGGCTTGTATGTACTGAAAAGATTAGGTGGGAAGTACAATGCCTGCACTTTAAAGGAGGGGTTTGGAATATTTGCTGGTTGGAGTGACATCTGAACAGTTGGATCTGAGTGCCTCTGCAAAGACTGTGATTGTGTGAATGATGATGAAAGTGTTTCTTTGTTGGGTCACCATGCTTCGGTGGGAGAAGGCCAAAGTGAAAAAAAAAAAAAAATGAAATTCATCATTATACTAAGTTCATTTGTTTAGTTATATTAATACAAAGCTTTTTTTTTTTTTTTTTTAAAAAGCTTCTTTTTGATCAGAACTTGGGTTACATGATGTGGTCTACCCAACTTATATACTAATCTTGTGTTCTTAGTATTAGTTTTTTTTTTTTCCATCAAATTATTCCTTATACTACTGAATTATTATTGTATTGACTCCATCCTGCTATTAGACTGTTAAGAAGTAAGAATTTTTAATAGCTATGATAATCATAAATCTTTTAACAGGTGAACTACAACGATGCAGCAGATGGTAGAGAAGACTTGACGTGGCAAGAACAAGGATCAGACTATAATTCTGACTTCTCCATGCCTTCTGATAATGACAATGATGATGAGTTTGATGAGAAGAATGAGAGTGAGTACTGTGGAACTTCATTATATTGTATACTTTCACATGACTAAATGTTGAAATGTTCCCCAAAAATATTTGCTGCCCTGAAGGATTGCAAAACATTTGCCAAAAAAATTGCATGTGCTGGTTTGATAATCACAAAGTAGACATCATACTCTTAATTGTATTGCAACAACTAGTAGAACCAACCAGACTGGATTATTTTCCTTAACTCAGAGAATAATTACTATAAATACTTGGTATGCTCTTCTATATGTAGGCAATGAGCCATCAAGTAAATGACACAGGTGAAACAGCATGAGTGTTTATTATAAGAATGTTTCACATGAGGAGTTTTTCAAGTTAATAGAGCATTGACAAACTTGTGTCAAGACGTCATGCTTGCGTTCACGATGGAGAAAAATAAAATTCATGTTCAGCTGGCTCTGTGAGTACAAGGCTGCTTGTTGCAGACACGCCCAACCAACGTTCCACCCTCCCATAGTTGGGTAGCTGCCAGCTACCTCTAGTGGATTTATACTTCAAAGCTAATAAAAAAAAATATGGACACACTTCCCTTCTCTACCTCCCTTGTCAATTCCAAATTATATTGGAAGTCAGGACGTGAAAATTGGACAATAAATATAAAAGCTAGCAGTTTTATATGCAACATGGCAGTAGCAGATTTGCTTGTTCAGTGTGGGATTAGCACTCCATGCATAGGTACTCTAATTACAGTATTTGTAATTTATACTGAATATTGAATTATGTATGATTTTGTGCCCACTGCTTAAAAAAGGGATTCAGTAATGAATTTGTAATCATGTGAGAATTTGTGAGGTTTTTAAGAACACTGATGTCCCCAGATGTGGTGAAGGATGATGTGGAGTTTGAATGTTTTATATTTACAAGTTAGAGACAGTTATAGATATTTGTCTCAACTGGTAATAAGAGTAATACATTTAAAATTAAAAGTACAAAATGTTTTTAGCATGTATATATTAAAGTACGGTACTCACTTGTATGTGGCTGCAGGGGTTGAGTCTCAATCCTGGCCCCACCTCTCAACTTGCTGTTTGCCAAATTCACTCCCTCCTAGCCTCTTGGGCCTTATTGTACCTGCTCTTAAAGCTATTCGTGGAGCCTGGCTCCACTGTTTCTTTACAGAGATCATTTCACTTTCCGATCACCCTGAGACTGAAGAAATACTTCCTGACATCCCTGTGTCTTTTACAGTTGTCTTTCTTTTGAGATGGCTGTGAAACAGTTTTGGTTCAGACTTGGCATTAGCTGCTATGTCATTCTCAAATTGTCCTTAGCCTTTCTCCTCACCCTTGTGTATTCATTACTGGCTAATCTGCTTATTTCTGTTTTTATGTCCTTCACTTACTGTAGGTTTTCCATACTCTTATGCTTCTTTTTGGCTCTGTGAAGTGTGAAGCTGCAAGTGTATGGCATAAGCCATACTGCCTAATCTAACTCCTGCTGCCAAAAGAGAGTAAATTATACATTACCACACTTAACCCTTTCAGGGTCCGTGGCGTAGCTTTGAGTTCAGGGTCCAAACCGTAGTTCTATGTCATGAGCTCAGCTCACCCAGATAAGCTTTGAGCGGTAAATTTGGGGCTAGATATGAAAGAATACATCTATGTGGTAAGTGTGCACCACATAAAACAAATCCTGCAGCACACAGTGCATAATGAGAAAAAAAACTGAAACGTAATTTTCGATTAAACAGCGACTGCAGTGTTTTTTCGTATACTTTTTATAGTTGTATTTGCGATTTCTTGGTCTCATTTGATAGAATGGAAGATATATTACAGATAGAGATGATTTTGATTGGTTTTATTATTGGAAATGGCTTGAAACTGAGCTCAAAGTAGCGGAAATGTTAAATTTTTGCCGATGTTCAAGAGTAAACAAATGACCTCACACGTCTAATACGCACCAGCCGGTGGGTCTAATATACGTTCACAAATGTGGTGATATTATTTGTACAATTATTACAATATTGCATAACAGTAAATCTTCCATTTTTTGGTTTGAATAAAAAATCATTGTGAATAAAAAACTAAAAATGGAATTCATGTGTAAAGACTGAAAATGTAACTAATGAACAGAGGAAATGTTAGTTTAGTGCCAGGAATGCCTGTATTGTTTATTCTGCACCCTATTTTGAAATTGGAATATTTTGAACTTTGAGTTAAATTGGCTGAATTACCAATTTCCAATCACTTTATTTTGAAGTTGAAACAGTTGACTGGGCAATTTCTTGTGCTCAATCGATAGAATAGAAGTAATACTAGTGAAATAGCTAAGAATTTGGTCGACTGGAATAATGTAAGTGGCCTAAAATGGGAGTCAAAGTCGGCAAAATCGCTGATACGTAAATATCGCTGACACATCAAAATTTGCGAGAGCATAATTTCATAAATTTTCAATCAAATTTCGTACTTTTTGTTTTATTGCCTTCAGAAAAAGATTCTCTACCATTTCATAAGAAAAAATAAGAATTTTTTTTTTTTAAATTCTTGGACACTGGTGCACCCTCTGAAATTTGGCCTCTGGACCCTGAAAGGGTTAAACATTTCATTGGGGAGGGAAGATTTAAAAATTTTTTTTAACTTGTTTTCTAAACTTCATCATATTACATGAATTTAGCTTTCATATGAGCTTTCAAAAATATAATATATGCAAGTATTTACTGTACATAGGATGATTAAAAATTTTGGTAGTGAATTGGAAAGTTCTTATGTAGCAGCACAATTGTATGATGAGTTTGATACTTTAAGTGCATGGTTATAAGGAAATGTTTTTGTTGATTTTAGTCCATGAATCTTGACCGAACTAACAAGTTGTAGAATCGGTTGTAAAACATGGACAATAGAAATTTAGAGACATAGGAGCCTTGGTAGAGGATATCCTTGGCTTAAAGGCGCTCTAGTACAGATGTTCTATTGTCAATTGTTATAGATTAGTCCCTTAACTGTGTCATACCCAAAAATTAAAATTACTATGTGTGGCAAGATTTATTTTTTCTTACAGATTTAAAGAGTGCATTTTTACAAATTGAATAAGACTAAAATGAGTGGACTCTGATGACAATCTTACAATTTATGGTGTTGAAGTTGGTGAAAAATTTATTACTCGTCAGCAGCAGCACCATAAATGCCAACAATATTTACGTTTTACAATTAATTGGTGCCAAATTATGATTGTTTTTCAGTTTTTATTGTTTTTAATGTTTAGTACCATATACTCTAGTTTCTTATGATATTAGATGTGTTTCAAGGTGTTTCAGTACTTCAAACATGGGGGAATGCATAGCCTTTATTGCTTCACATAAAATATACAGTATAAATTAGAGCAAACAATTTTTTTTTTTTACTGTTTTTTTTAACTGTACAAGGAATACCAATGATACCATTGTTTCAAGGCATAATATTCAAGGAAATGTGGAAATAAATGACATTGTTTGACTTTATTGGGTTATGCTGGATTAAGTCTACATAGTGTGTTTATTGGTTGAATTCCACTGTAATTAATAAATTTGGAATAAGACATTTTCCCTTCAGTTCCACTCTGCTGGTGGGCAGGATAGTGGTGGAACAACAGGTCCTGGTTTCATTGTTTATTTATGCTAGTTAAGCAATGTTATCCCATGTTACATAGCATGGACCTACCTGGTCTTAGATTTTTTTCAAATGTGTGTGGGGTTGTAGGAGACCCAAACAGTTAAAAATATTGGCCTGTGGCATATTTAAAAAGCAAAAATTGATTCATACTAGTACATTGACACAGGAATAACCTGTTTGTTTATTAGTACATTAAAAGGTTAATAAGATTTTTTGAAGAGAGGTAATCACAGATGGAAGATTAAAATACTAGAAAATATTGAGAAATGTCTTGATGACAGAAGAGTGAAGCAAATGGCTGACATTAAAAATAAATCTTCAGTAATAGCTGTTTTATGTAACAGTTATTTTCATTTTTAAAAATTTTAAAATTTCTTTCCTGAATTGTACTCTTAATAGGTGAAGGAGGGCGGCGATCCCGTAGGCGAGTTGATCGTAATGACAGAGACAGACCCTTACCCCCTCTTCTGGCAAGAGTTGGTGGCAACATTGAGGTAAAGAAATTCCATTTTTTGTATGTTTATTTTTTGTAGTGACATTATTAGAGTTTGTTAGTGGTGTTTAATCTTTAATAAATTAATCATATGTGTTAAATTGTTTTATCACACTTTATCATTTATGATCCAACTTTAGCCATCAGCTACTGTTTAGGAAGAATCCTAGATGATCCCAAAATTATTAACAGATACAGTATTGTATTTGTAAATTAGGTTTTGCTTTTGCTACATAATGGAGTTAGTTTTTCTTTATTGAAGCTTTTATTTTTTTGTTTTCACCTGGTTTGTAATATGATTCACAGATTCATAACCTATGCACATTGCTATAGAATTGTTTTTTTTACAAATGTCTTTGAATTCATTTCAGGTTCTTGGTTTCAATGCTCGTCAACGAAAGTCCTTCCTCAATGCTGTCATGCGCTATGGTATGCCACCACAAGAAGCCTTCAATTCTCAGTGGTGGGTATATATGGATATAAGACTTTTTGAATTATGGTTGTGTTATTGTTGGAGACTCCATTAAGGTTAGTACCCTCTTGAAATGTATACCACTCATTATTACAGTAGTTGTTCCTTCATGGTTTATGAAAATCACTTATCAAAAGTGATTTGATTGAGATTGTTGAGTCAGGTATGTTAGTACAATATTTGGGATTCTGTACACACATTAGTTCAGTTACATAGATTGATGTAATTGTTAATAAACTAAACAAATACATATTTTCTAGTAATTTCTGATGTTAAATATTATTTTTAGATAACTCATTGGTATAAATTACAGTACCCCATCCTTATTTTTTAATCATAGCTAAGGTGATTGTCTACAATATTGATATATTTGAACTTGTAGTGTGAAATTATTCTTGATTGCTTTCAGGTTGGTACGAGACCTGCGAGGGAAGAGTGAAAAGTGTTTCCGAGCCTATACATCTTTATTCATGCGTCACTTGTGTGAACCGGGCAATGACAATGCAGAAACATTTGCCGATGGTGTACCCCGGGAAGGCTTAAGTCGTCAGCATGTTCTTACAAGAATTGGCGTTATGTCTCTCATTCGTAAAAAGGTAATTTCCTTTGTGATGTTAATTCTGGTGACTGTAAGTGTGAGCATTACTTTGTTACTAAATAATGAAACTTATTAACTTATTTACACCTAATTTATTTATTAATAAATCTAGTCACTTAGTAAGCGAACTTGGAATTCATATTTCTGTGTGAGATTTGTAAATGTGGCAGATTGTTTGCTTATTTACTGCATGAGTAACAAGGTCAAATACCTTTACTTCCATAGTTGACTGTAGGCCAGTAATTACATTTTATAATTTTCTACAGGTATCAGAATTTGAAACTATCAATGGCCACTACTCCATGCCAGAGGCACTCAATAAACCCATTGAGACGTTACCTGGAGATGGGGGAAAGAGCAATGGTACTTCAGCATCTGGTAAGACATCAGTTTCTTTTTTCTCTTCTCATTTATCCCCCCTCTACTACTACTACTACTATTACTGCACCTTTTCTACATTTTCCTCTACTACATCTGTTTGGTATCAGTCCCCCTTTCCTCCTCTACTTCCCTTTCTCTAAAGTTTGCTCCATCCTTTTTTTTCTCTTCTACTTGTCTACTTTTTTTCCTTTCATACTCTCTTGCTCTTACTTTTTCTTCTATTCTCTCCTTCACTCTGATATTCACCTTTCTCCTCCTCTATTTCCCTCTCCTCTTCTACTGCTATTCCTCTTTTTAACCAAGTCTGAAGGACCTTGACTGTTGCCAGGCAGCAGTTTGGGCTTATTGTTGGACAGGGAGCCAAGCTATCATTGAAGTATTGGAACACTAAGATAGAACTTTGTTTCCAAAGTATGGGATTCCGAGTTAATGGTGCTTCGATTGTATTGTACTTCCTTTTCCAGTGTTACGAATGGCCCTTCTGCAGCTCTCTTCACTCATTTCTTGATTTGTTTAAGCAAACCCCTGCCAATTATTTACTTATTGCAAAGATATTATATGAAGCTTCTCTTGTTTAAATATTTTAGGCATTAGTCACTTCTGATTTGTTCTGGAGACTTGAGTGTATGACCTGTGTTTGCTTTCAAACCGTTAGGAATTCTCTCTCTTGTTTAAAAGATACTATGCTAAAATTTTGTTTATCCTTATTCAACTGGATGGAGTGTCATTAATGTTGATGAAAGGCTCTTAATCTAAACAATTGGATCTGTACTTTCCTTCTTTGGATCGAACTTGAATGCCTCCCATTTTCCCTAGGTACTTTGTGGCCCCTATTGGGTTAGCACACCTTTCATAAATATAATAATAATTGGAATAATAATGTTCATCTTTGTCTGTAATATTGTTTGCATATCTGGAAGCTTTTTTTCCTACCAAATTTCTTGGTGTAACTTGAAGAAAAGCATATTACCCCATCAATTCATCAGTCCTTGCATCAAATCTTGGATCATTAATTTCTTTCTACAGTACAAAGTTGTATATCTTTTTCTTCTGCTTCTTGATTCCATTGTTCTTGCTCTCAGTATGATGTAAATTGCATACCTTTTCATCGCATAAGGTTATACAGTGGACCCCCGGGTAACGAAATTAATCCGTTCCAGGAGCTATTTCTCAACCCGAACCTTTCGTAATCCGAACCCTTATTTCCCATAAGAAATAATGTAAATACAATTAATCCGTTCCACAAAAAAATATTCACACAAAATACTATAATATAAATAACATTTACTGTACTTACCTTTATTGAAGAGACTTGCAGGCATCTGGAAGATAGGGTGGATGACAGGGGCAGGGTGTTAGTTTTTGGAAGGGGACTCCCCCTCCAAAAGGACTTCAGGTAACAAGTCCCTCTCTGGGGTTACTTCCCTTCTTGGTCTTTTAATGCCACTAGGACCAGCTTGAGAGTCACTAGAACTCTCCTTAGAAAAATAACTGTCCAGAGTCCTCTGTTTCTGGCGACTCTTTAATACTTTCCTGAAGTGCAACATGGCTCTGTCACTGAAGTGGTTGCACAGAAGGCTCATTTCAGCTTGCTCAGGGTGGTGTCTTTCAACAAATGTCTGCAACCTACTCCACATAGAACACATTTCCTTAATCTCTGAAGAAGGCACCTCCTCCTCTCTCTCTCCCTCCTCCTGTGAAGCAGTAACCTCAGCTGTGGTCTGTTGCTGTTCCAGATGAAGCTCTTGCAGCTCTTCAGTTGTTAGCTCTATCCTCTGCTCCTCCACCAACTCTTCCACATCCTCACCACTCACCTCCAACCCCAGGCTGTTCCCCAATGCCACAACATCTTCCACAACAGGCACAGGGTCGTCAGGGTCAGCCTCAAATCCTTCAAAATCCCTCTTTTCAACACAATCCGGCCATAGTGGTCTCCAAGCAGAGTTCAAAGTCCTGGAAGTCACTTCCTCCCAAGCCTTACCTATAAGGCCTAGGCAATGCACGGTATTGAAGTGATCTTTCCAAAACTCTCTTAGGGTCAGTGCAGAGTCATTGGTCATATTAAAGCACCTTGAAACACTGCTTTGGTGTACAGTTTCTTGAAGTTTGTAATGACCTGCTGGTCCATGGGCTGGATGAGAGGAGTGGTGTTAGGAGGCAAGAACTTCACTCTGATGAAATTGAAGTTGTCAGGCAACAACTCTTCCAAGTTGTGAGGATGAGCAGCAGCATTGTCCAGTACCAGGAGGCACTTGAGTCCCAATTTCTTTTCCAGGAGGTATTTCTTCACACTAGGGCCAAACACTCCAGTCAACCATTCCTTGCCTTGGTGTTAGCCTTCCAATGCACACAATTTATTCTTGTCAACACTGTGTTTCTTGAAGGGTCTGGGATTTTCATAGTGATACACCAGTAAAGGCTTCACTTTAAAATCATCACTGGCATTGGCACACATCATAAGAGTTAGCCTGTCTTTCATAGGCTTGTGTCCTGGCTGTGCCTTAAAATCACTCGCCTCACCACTGGTTGCAGGCATTGTCTTGACAAGATCTGCAGCAACTTCCTTGCCTTTTCACAAATTATCGCCATGGAAATACTATCACCCGCTAACTGTTTTCGTTGATCCACACCATCAGTAACTTCTCAACCTCATCCACTGCTTTCAATCTTTGTTTCGTTAACATATCAACCCCTTTTGCAACATTAGCTTCCTTTATCTCATTTCTCTTTGCCAGGATAGTGCCGATAGTAGATGCACTTTTCTTGTACATCCTGGCAAGATCACTAGACGTACGCCACTCATATTTTTCAACAATCTCCTTCTTCAGTTCGATGGTGTTCCTCACTCTCTTTACCACAGGGGTGCCACTAGGAAGCTTCTTTGGACCCATGGTGACTTATTTCACAGTGACAATCAATAAACCAACAAAAAAGACACCAAATGTATTGTGAATATTTGAAAGAGCGTGCTAGGTAATGTTCTCTCAATGGTAAACAACGCTTCACTGGCGTCCTGCGCAGGCGCAGGCCAGGCGCGGAACAGGCGGACAGGTCTAATACGTTTCGCTATCTTAGCTTTTTTCGCTATCCGATAGCGAAAAAAGCTTTCGTTATGCGATTTATTCGTTATCTAAACCTTTCGTTACCTGGGGGTCCACTGTACATACAATACAGTGGACCCCCGAAAATCGGCTGTAATCTGTTCCAGGAGCTAGGCCTAAAATTGAACTGGCTGATTTCTGAACCATTATTTCCCATAAGAAATAATGTAAAAACAATTAATCCGTTCCAGACACCCAAAAATATTCACAAAAAATACATTTTTTAAAGATTGTAGTTTTACATACACAAAACACATAACACATAATAAATTAACATTTAAAATAACATTTACTTTCCTTTATTGAAGAGACTTGATGGCATCTGGATGATAGGGAGGAGGAGACAGGGAGGGAGCACTCATTGTTTGGAAGGGGAATCCCCCTCCAAAAGGACTTCAGGTAACAAGTCCCTCTCTGGGGTTACTTCCCTTCTTTGTCTTTTAATGCCACTAGGACCAGCTTGACAGTCACTAGACCCCTGTCACACAAAATAACTGTCAAGAGTGCTCTGTTTCTGGCTCCTCTTTAACATGTTCCTGAAGTGCAATATGGCTCTGTCACTGAACTTGTTGCAAAGATGGCTTATTTCAGCTTGCTCAGAGTGGTATTTTTCAACAAATTCCTGCACCTTATTCCACATTGAACAAATTTCCTTAATCTCAGTTCGATGGTGTTCCTCACTTTCTTTACCACAGGGGTGCCACTAGGAAGCTTCTTTGGACCCATGGTGACTTATTTCACAGTGACAATCAATAAACCACCAATAAACACAATAAATTTATTGTGAAATGTTTGAATGAGCGCGCTGGGTAATGTTCACTCAAAGGTAAACAACGCTAGACTGGCTCACGACACCTGCTCGGCGAGGCAGACAGGTCTGGTACGCGGGCCGATAATCGGGGGAAAATTGGGCCGAAAAAAGCGATCGAAAATCGAGCTGGCCGATTTGCGGGGGTCCACTGTACTTGCATCACAGTCTCTTCTGATATAGTATTTGTTTCTAATTGAAAAATGCAATTCTTTCTCATTTTTTCTTTCCACAGTCATTCTGTGTAATAAGTTGCCACCATGTCTTGTTTGACAGCCATAATCTTTCCAGAGGTATACTTTTAGTTAACATTAATAGATGTACTTAGTTCCACTGCCAAAGTATTAATGATTAGGCAGTTTTATCTTTGCTGTGACCTAGACTATGAAACAAAATTATTTATTTTGTAGCACTTCCATTCGAGAACTATTCTGCTATGAACCAAGTATTGATCTAATAACTTTTATATACGTATATAGGTACTCCAGCAACAAGTGTAACACCCTCTCCTGCTCCATCAATTAAGGGTGAGGTTGAGGAGAAAGATGATGATAAGAAAGATGATAAGTCAGAAGAAAAAGATAAAACAGAAGAAAAGGAGAGTGAGAAGTTGGAGGGAACAGATAAGGATGAAAAGAAAGAGGAACAGGCTTCTGATGTAGAAAAGGTAAGTTTTGATGCTTAGTCTCACTCTTGATGTAAATCTCCTATGCTGCCATTCTATATATACATGTCCCATACACTACAATACAAAGTGGACTATAACTAATGCAGTCATCGAGAGATAAGGTGGGGGATGTAGGTGTTTGGCTCTGCTTGTAAATAATTAAACCTTTTGTTATACATTCATGTAATTCACCTATTACAATTCTTTACAGAAAGAGGAAGAAAATGAAGTGACTGAAAAGAAGGAAGAAGAGGCAGAAGAAAAGAAAGATACAGAAGAATCGGAAGAGGTTGACAAGCCAGACGAGGAAAAGAAAGAGGAAGGCGAGAAGATGGAAGTAGACAGTAAAGATGAAGAAAAGAAAGAGGAGAAGACAGAAGAAGTAACAGTAGATGGGGAAGAAACCAAAGAAGTTAAGGCTGTTGAAGAGAAGTCTGATGATGATGTGGTCAGTAATATTACCTTTCTCTATTTTTTATTTCTTAAAAGAAGGGAGGAGAAAAAAATAGTTTGGTCATAAAACTTGGCAATTAAGAAAGGAGAAATTGGGGGAAAGGGGAAGGGGAATGCCTTAGTCTAATCAGTCTACAGGTACTCACCTATGTGTTAAAGGGTCAGGTCCTAGCTCCTGGCCCCACCTATGTACTTTCTGTATGTATTACTACTGCTCTACCAACACAGAAATCCAACATAAAATTTTATATTCAGTACAGGTATTTAAAATCCTTACTACCTATTTAATTTTAAATTAATTCATTAGCTAATATTAGGCCTTGCTAATAATAAAATCTCTGCAGGTTACAGGAAAAACTGAAAAGGAAGAAAAGAAAGATGGAGACAAAGAAACTGGAAAAGATGATGATAAAGAGAAAGAAGATGATAAAGAAAAGGATGGTGACAAGGATGAAGATAAGAAAGATGGGACTAAAAAGAAGGAAATTGAGCCTATCTCTAAGAGAAAGTTTATGTTCAACATTGCTGATGGTGGCTTTACAGAACTACATACCTTATGGCAAAATGAAGAAAAGCAGCCGTACCTGGCCGTGAATGTGAAATCTGGCACCGCAGGTAATGTAAGAATAAATTAATGGGATGAATTTGATTATCTTTGATCATAATCTACATGTTATGCTGGGACCCATAACCTTGGATGAGAATAAGAGGACTTAAGTCTTGGTTCTAAGGCTGCTGATACTGTATGATTATGCTGGAGACATTTTGATTTAAGATTACATTATTTACACATTGATAAGTTTGTCAGTAAAACCTTTTATTAATGACCTCTCATTAATGGATTTCAGCAATTTGACCAAAAAAAAATTTGCGTACTAACATTGTAAGTACACTATCTGACAAAATGGAAAAAGTTCGTAATTCTGGATTTTGTCCATTAGCATGTTCTTAATTATGATGACTTGAAATATTTTTAACTTTGTTAATTTTTTTATTAACACATCGGCGATTCCCACCAAGGCAGGGTGGCCCGAAAAGAAAAACTTTCATCATCATTCACTCCATCACTGTCTTGCCAGAAGGGTGCTTTACACTACAGTTATAAAACTGCAACATTAACACCCTCCTTCAGAGTGCCGGCACTGTACTTCCATCTCCAGAACTCAAGTCCGGCCTGCCGGTTTCCTGAATCCCTTCATAAATGTTACTTTGCTCACACTCCAACAGCACGTCAAGTATTAAAACCATATGCCTCCATTCACTCCTATCAAATACGCTCACACATGCTTGCTGGAAGTCCAAGCCCTCGCACACAAAACTTCCTTTACCCCTCCCTCCAACCTTTCCTAGGCCGACCCCTACCCCGCCTTCCCTCCTACAGATTTATACACTCTCGAAGTCACTCTGTCTCGTTCCATTCTCTCTACATGTCCAAACCACCTCAACAACCCCTCCTCAGCTCTCTGAACAATCGTTTTGGTAATCCCGCACCTCCTCCTAATTTCCAAACTCGAATTCTCTGCATTATATTCACACCACACATTGACCTCAGACATGACATCTCCACTGCCTCCAGCCTTCTCCTCGTTGCAACATTCATCACCCATGCTTCACACCCATATAAGAGCGTTGGTATAACTATACTCTCATACATTCCCTCTTTACTTCCATGGACAAGGTTCTTTGTCTCCACAGACTCCAAGTGCTCCACTCACCCTTTTCCCTCATCAATTCTATGATTCACCTCATCCTTCATAGACCCATCCGCCGACATGTCCACTCCCAAATATCTGAATACATTCACCTCCTCCATACTCTCTCCTCCAATCTGATATCCAATCTTTCGTCACCTATTCTTTTGTTATCCTCATCACCTTACTCTTTCCTATATTCACTTTCAATTTTCTTCTTTACACACCCTACCAAATTCATCCACCAACCTCTGCAGCTTCTCTTCAGAATCTCCCAAAGCACAGTGTCATCAGCAAAAAGCAACTGTGACAACTCCCACTTTGTATTTGCTTCTTTATCTTTTAGCCCAACACCTCTTGCCAAGACCCTCGCATTCACTTCTCTTACAACCCCATCTATAAATATATTGAACAACCACGGTGACATCACACATCCTTGTCTAAGGCCTACTTTTACTGGGAAATAGTCCCTTCCCTCCTACACACTCTAACCTGAGCCTCACTATCCTCATAAAACTCTTCACTGCTTTCAGTAACCTTCCTCCTATTCCATACACCTGCAACATCTGCCACATTGCCCCCTATCTACCCTATCATCGCCTTTTCCAAATCCATAAATGCCACAAAACATCTTTACCCTTATCCAAATACTGTTCACCTATATGTTTCACTGTAAACACTTGGTCTACACACCCCTACCTTTCCTAAAGCCCCTTGTTCATCTGCTATCCTGCTTTCTGTTTTACTCTTAATTCTTTCAATAATAACTCTACCATACACTTTACCAGGTACACTCAACAGACTTATTCCCCTATAATTTTTGCACTCTCTTTTGTCCCCTTTGCCTTTATACAAAGGAACAATACACGCTCTCTGCCAATCCCTAGGTACCTTACCCTCTTCCATACATTTATTAAATAATAGCACCAACCACTCCAAAATTTTGTGCATGTTCCTTCTTTGCATTTAGAAAGAGCTGACATTTATTTGATTGTCTTGTTGAAGCATCACTTATACACAGCTTTCCTAATATGAATGTTATTCCTGGCTTTGTCTCTGTAGATGCCCTCCTTTCTCATTACATCTTCCAATGCTCCAAATTTCAGAACACTTGTGACGAGTGATGAAGGACTTGCCTAGAATGGGTCAGTAGGCCTGCTTCAGTGTTCCTCCTTTATGTTCTTGTTGTTTACTTGATCTTTATCTTTTCCTCTCCTTCCCCCCCCCCCTCCCAAGTCGGCCGTCTCCCACCAAGGCAGGTTGACCCAAAAAGAAAGAAAATCCCCAAAAAGAAAATACTTTCATAATCATTCAACACTTTCACCACACTCATACGTAATCACTGTCTTTGCAGAGGCACTCAGATACGACAGCTGAGAATAGTCCCTCCCAGCTGTCACTATCCCAGACCCCTCCTTTAAAGTGCAGGCATTGTACTTCCCATATCCAGGACTCAAGTCCAACTAAATCAGTTTACTGGTTTCCTGAATCCCTTCACAAAATGTTACCCTGCTCACACTCCAACAGCTCGTCAGGTCCCAAAACCATTCGTCTCCATTCACTCCTATCTAACACGCTCACACATGCTTGCTGGAAGTCCAAGCCCTCGCCCACAAAACCTCCTTTACCACCTCCTCCAACCTTTCTAGGACGACCCCTACCCCGCCTTCCTTTCCTTACAGATTTATACGCTCTCCAAGTCATTCTACTTTGATCCATTCTCTCTAAATGACCAAACCACTTCAACAACCCCTCTTCAGCCCTCTTTACAAATACTTTTAGTAACTCCACACCTTCTCCTAATTTCCACATTCCGAATTTTCTGCATAATATTTACACCACACATTGCCCTTAGACAGGACATCTCCACTGCCTCCAGCCTCCTCCTTGCTGCAGCATTTGCAACCCATGCTTTCCTCTCCTTATCTTTTCTAATTTTCTATATTTTCTTTGCCTTTCCTGTCTTCTGCCTAAGTGGGTTTTGTCTTGCTGAGATTTGGTCCTACCCTTATGGGCCATTAGCTCTCCTTCAGTGCTCCTCTTTCTCTTAGACTACCTCCACTGTTCTGCTACTACTGTTATATTCTCTTAAGTTCCCACCCTCTTCCACCTTTATTTTTATTACCACTAATACTTTCTTATTGCCACTTCTACCACTGTTGCACTACTTTTTCTTCTACCACCACCACCACTGCCACCACTAATACTATTCCCTTCTCTTGTTCCCTCCCTCCCCTTCCCCGTATATATTCTGGCTCCCTTTCCTTCGCACTTCTGTGTGACTAGTTAATGGCCCAAGTCAGACTGAAACGTCATCATAAGTGTGTCTCCTATGTGCACATTATTTGTGTATTGTATTTTTTTGTGTTCAGTAGTGACTCCAAAACCATCCATCATGGAAAATAAATTTTATACTATACAGTCTCTCCTCACTTAACGACGTACTCGTTTACCAACGACTCGGAGTTACGACCGGCTCTCCCACGAGTTAAAAAAAAAAAAAAAAAATTGTATGCCATTTGAGAACTTGGGTCACGCATCTCAATCTCCTTCTTACAGCCACTCAGTACACTAGCTTATAAAGTCTCCAAGACTACATATTTGTACAAATTTTAACTTTATTGTGTACCCCATAGTACAAGATAGAAGTGCAGCAGCACTTGTATAAGTTTCGTAGCTGACATTTAAAGCACTCCAGAGCGATTCTTATTACATTGCAATAAATAAACCTTTCTTCTTCTTTCAACACGTCGGCCGTTTCCCACCGAAGCGGGGTGGCCCAAAATGAAAAACGAAAGTTTCCACTTTTACATTTAGTAATATATACAGGAGAAGGGGTTACTAGCCCCTTGCTCCTGGCATTTTAGTTGCTTCTTACGACACGCATGGCTTACGGAGGAAGAATTCTGTTCCACTTCCCCATGGAGATAAGAGGAAATAAGAACAAGAACTAGTAAGAAAATAGAAGAAAACCCATAGGGGTGTGTGTATATATGCTTGTACATGAATGTGTAGTGTGACCTAAGTGTAAGTAGAAGTAGCAAGATGTACCTGAAATCTTGCATATTTATGAGACAGAAAAAAGACAACAGCAATCCTACCATCATGTAAAACAATTACAGGCTTTTGTTTTACACTCACTTGGCAGGACGTTAGTACCTCCCTGGGTGGTTGCTGTCTACCAACCTACTACCTAGAAAATAAACCTTTATCTTTATTAATTACTATTATCATCATCAACAACATACCTTGTTCACTGAGTTTAATCATTTCTTAATTAAGCTGCTACGAGACACACACAATATAAACACACAGACGAACACACCAGCTGATCCCTTTACTGTGAACTTCTTTTGTACTTCTTCCATTTTCCTCTTGTTTTTCCTCTTCCAAGTGCTGCTGCACTTATAACTATCTTGTACTATGGGGTGCACAATAGACATGCAGCAACACTTGGAAGAGGAAAAACAAGAGAAAAATGGATCAGAACAAACCAGCTGATCAGGGATCAGCTGGTGAGTTCGTCTGTGTGTTTACATTCCGTCTTTCTCGTGGCAGCTTAAGAACGAAATTATTATACTCAGTGAACAAGTTATATCGATGGTGATAATAATAATAAAATACATATATAATTAATAATCACTCTGGGGCACTGTAAATGTCATATATATTTCGTATAACAAGCCTGTACAAAATACATATGACACAGGCAGCGCGGCGTCAAGTATCTCAGTCGCCTTCTTACAGCCACTCAGTACACTAGCTTTCACTGTCTCCAAATTTGCACTTTATTGTGCATCCCATAGTACAAGATGTCGGCAAAAAGGAAGATCTTGACTTCACCTAAAGGAAGTGCTAAGAAACAAAGGAAGGCTCTTGATCTTGAGGTGAAAATGAAGATTATAAACGAGTATGAAGCTGGTAAGAAAGTACAAGTGATAGCCGATGAGTTGCATCGACAGGATTTCAAGCCATGATAACTAGGCAGCGGAAAGGCCTCATTCATGAAATGGATAAAGTCGCCCAAATTAATAAAAACTGACATATATGGAGAGGTATTGGAGGATGAGCTGGGCTAGGGCTATACGAGAGAGAGGGAGAAAGTGCCAGCAGTCTCAGTAACTCCTGCTTCACCATGACATTCGGACGTGTAAGCTAATGGCACTATAAAATATTGTATAATTACAGTATACTATTACTATCAATACAGGTTATGTACTTATATTTATTCCAGAATAATATTAGGTATAACATAAATAATGTGGAAGCATGATAAAGATGCCCAAATTAATAAAAACTGACATTATATAGAGAGGTATTGAAGGATGGAGGGCAGAGATTGATAAATAAAAAAGTGACGCGACCATTATAGAAACGGACCGCCTGAAGGGTAACTATAGAAGATCACTGATCCTATGCAAAGACTGAAAAAGTGTTATTTTCTTTTTTTTTTTTTCAAGTAATAGCTATGTAAGCGTTTCCTGGAATAACTTGGAAGTAAGTCATTGACCTATTTCATGTTGTATTACCGTTAATAATAAACAGATTGAAAGGAACTTCCCAACAAACATAAAACTGAATGTTTTAATTTTGGGTGGTGACACTTTTGAAGTGTCAGTAATGGGTGATTCCTTGATTAGCGACGAAATCGTTTACCGACGGGTCTTAGGCCCTATCTCCGTCGTTAAGTGAGGAGAGACTGTACTTCATAACGACGGACATTCGGCAGTAACATCAAGCCCTCCCCTTATTACTATTTTAATTAGAGGGTTCATTGCATTTACAATTTACACATTTCATCTAGCTTATCAGAGGCTGTATTTCTGGAATCCTTTGCTTTCCTAATGAAATTGTTTTGTAAATAATTCAGGAATTCACAAAAAAAAAAATTCTCCTTTCAGACACGATTATTGGCTGCTCGCAGGCATTGTAACTCATGGGTATGGGCGCTGGCAAGATATTCAAAATGATATTCGGTTTGCCATCATCAATGAACCATTCAAGATGGATGTGGGCAAAGGGAACTTCTTAGAAATCAAGAACAAATTTCTGGCAAGAAGATTTAAGGTAAACTTATGATCTCTTAAAGGAAAGTATGTACATTCATCCTCTATATTAAAAAAAAAAAAAATTAAATTTGTTGGATTTTCCAATCACTAAATTTATTAATGTGTGTCAGTTACATATTTGTCTTGGCAGGAGTAGCTGTCATGCAAGTTCACTTGTCTAAAAGCTACTACTGTGCCATTGTTTAGAGTAGTTTAAACCCAAATAACCCACACATAGTGACTTTGTAAGTGGTCCAAGTCAGACTGAAACGTCGTCGTAAGCTCCTCTCTCCTACATGAGGGTTGTGTATTGTTCCAGCCACAACATTGTGTCTTTTTGTTCTTTTTCGTAGTTTATACCATTTTACCACCTTTATCCTATAGGAATGTCATTTTTAACCCTGCTCTGCTATTAAGTATTTTATCTCTGGCAAGATTACCAATAAGGAATAAAAGTCAATATAATATAGCTCAAACAATTGAAAGTTAACCCACAAATTTGAAATAAATCTTAGATGATGATTCTTCTATCCTGGTCATTATCAAGTTGCTATTGAGGGAAAAGAGAGGGAAGGTGGGTCAGAAGTCTAGTCAGGGCATAAGGAGGTGATGAGTCGGGTTAGTTACATGTTTTTTTTTTCAACAAGTCGGCCGTCTCCCACCGAGGCAGGGTGACCCAAAGAAAGAAAATCCCCAAAAGAAAATACTTTCATCATCATTCAACAACTTTCACCACACTCATACATAATCACTGTCTTTGCAGAGGAGCTCAGATACGAGGCTGAGAATAGTCCCCAGCTGTCACTATCTCAGACCCCTCCTTTAACCCTTTCAGGGTCCAAGGGGGGTCTCCGAATCTCGTTCTCAGGGTCCATGAATTTAAAAAAAAAAAAATTATTTTTTCTTATGAAATGATAGTTTTTTTTTTATTTCTAAATCTAATAGGCTAAAAAATACATTTTTGCGATCAATACTCACCGAGATATAGAGAATTGAAGTTGACGAAAATGGAACCGGTGTCGGCAACATCGCCGACTGCCGGTCACCCGGTAATATTTTTTTTTCTTTCTTGGACTTGTTTTCTGATCGAATGTTTTTTTTTTTTTGTTGCAAATAACTTTTATGGCCTGTGAGACCAATATAAGTGCTGTTTTTCAAATATTCACTCACTATTTATTACACAATATTCACATGAAGTTTCTTTCACTAATTTGTTTACACAATGTATTTACAAATTTTTACAATAACAAATATTAGTTATTTATATTGTTCAATCATATATATACATACATAGAGTCACTGGACATGTTTCTAGAAGTTCTGCAGCCTGTGGAAGTCTCTGAAACATGGTTCCATGCACAGTGGTGTTTCACATTCCACACACATAAACGAGTGTCTTTACGTTGTTGTGGGCGTTTTTATGTGCACAGACAAAACACCTCTTCTAAGCCTTTTTCTTGCAAGCAGTAGCAGGCAGTTTTGTTAGGAAGTGTTCCCCCCAAGCCTCAGACGAGAGGGTAGGTGTTGATGACTTGGTGTTGGGCGTGTTTCTATTGCAGGTGTTGCTCCTTGGTACTTGAATATTATTGTCTGATGACAGACAAACAAAATTCGCCATATGGTGGTTTGTTTGTGGTCTTCAACTTATAGATATTATAAGCATTGAGCATGGTAATGTCAGAATATGAAAAAAAGAGTTTTATGTACCACTTGTAACTCTTGCGAACACAGTCTGCATGTCACATTTGTCCACTAATCGCAT
>WNWK01000054.1:0-22500 GCA_009830355.1 Cherax destructor
GGAAAGGCACTGCAATGGATCAGAGAATATCTGACAGGGAGGCAACAACGAGTCATGGTACGTGACGAGGTGTCAGTGGGCACCTGTGACGAGTGGGGTTCCACAAGGGTCAGTCCGGGGACCGGTACTGTTTTTGGTATATGTGAATGACATAACGGAAGGGATAGACTCAGAAGTGTCCCTGTTTGCAGATGATGTGTAGTTAATGAGAAGAATTAAATCAGTCGAGGATCAGGCAGGACTAGAAAGCGACCTGCACAGGCTACAAGCCTGGTCCAG
Source organism: Cherax destructor (assembly GCA_009830355.1). Classification (NCBI taxonomy): domain Eukaryota; kingdom Metazoa; phylum Arthropoda; class Malacostraca; order Decapoda; family Parastacidae; genus Cherax; species Cherax destructor. Next base: position 280 of record WNWK01000054.1, read on the forward strand.
TAACTGGCTCCTTGAATTTAACCCTGCCAAATGTAAAGTCATGAAGATCGGGGAAGGGCAAAGAAGACCGCAGACAGAGTATAGTCTAGGTGGCCAAAGACTGCAAACCTCACTCAAGGAAAAAGATCTTGGGGTGAGTATAATACCGAGCACATCTCTTGAGGCACACATCAATCAGATAACTGCTGCAACATACGGGCGGCTGGCAAACCTAAGAATAGCGTTCCAATACCTCACTAAGGAATCGTTCAAGACTCTGTACATCATATACGTCAGGCCCATACTGGAGTATGCAGCACCAGTTTGGAACCCACACCTGGTCAAGCACGTCAAGAAATTAGAGAAAGTGCAAAGGTTTGCAACAAGACTAGTCCCAGAGCTAAGGGGATTGTCCTACGAAGAAAGGTTAAGGGAAATCGGCCTAACGACACTAGAGGACAGGAGGGTTAGGGGAGACATGATAACGACATATAAAATACTGCGAGGAATAGATAAGGTGGACAGAGACAAGATGTTCCAGAGAGGGGACACAGAAACAAGGGGTCACAATTGGAAGTTTAAGACTCCTATTAGTCAGAGAGATGTTAGGAAGTATTTCTTCAGTCATAGAGTTGTCAGGAAGTGGAATAGCCTAGAAAGTGACGTAGTGGAGGCAGGAACCATACATAGTTTTAAGACGAGGTTTGATAAAGCTCATGGAGCAGGGAGAGAGAGGACCTAGTAGCAATCAGTGAAGAGGCGGGGCCAGGAGCTATGACTCGACCCATGCAACCACAAATAGGTGAGTACACACACACACGGTCGGGAAGTGGAATAGCATGGGAAGCGATGTAGTGGAGGCAGGTTGCATACATAGCTTTAAGAAGAGGTATGATAAAGCTGATGGCGCAGGGAGAGGGATCCAGTAGCGGCCAGTAAAAAGGCAGGGCCAGGAGCTATGACTCGACCCCTGCAACCACAACTAGGTAGTACACACACACACACACACACACACACGCACACACGCACGTCAAGAAATTAGAGAAAGTGCAAAGGTTTGCGACAAGGTTAGTTCCACAACTCAGGGGACTGTCCTATGAAGAAAGGTTGAGGGAAATAGGACTAACAACACTGGAGGACAGAAGGGTTAGAGGAGACATGATAACGACATACAAAATACTGCGGGGAATCGACAAGGTAGATAGTGACAGGATGTTCCAGAGAGGGAACACAGGAACAAGGGGACACAACTGGAAGCTGAAGACTCAGATGAGTCAAAGGGATGTTAGGAAGCATTTCTTCAGCCACAGAGTAGTCAGGAAGTGGAATAGTCTAGCGAACGATATAGTGGAGGCGGGAACCATACATAGTTTTAAGACAAGGTATGATGGAGCAGGGTGAGCAGAGTCCCAGTAGCGGACAGCGAAGAGGCGGGGCCAGGAGCTGAGTCTCGACCCCTGCAACCACAATTAGGTGAGTAATTAGGTGAGTACACACACACACACACACACACACACACACACACACACACACACACACACAACACACAAAATAACACACACACACACACAAACATTATATATATATATGTATATATATATGTATATATATATATATATATATATATATATATATATATATATATAATAAATATAATTTGTTTACGTGCATTTAGATTGTAGGAAGGCAGAGCAAATGAGGGGTGAGGAGGGGATGGTGGTGTGACGCAGAAATTGGTAAATTAGGGAGAGAGGGTGAAAAGGGAGATGATGAATCAGAGAAGGCGCCTTAAGAATAGGAAAGAAAAGGAAGGGTAAGGTAGAGAGGGTAAAGAGGAATGGGAGTGAAGAAAACAGGAGGAAATTGCGAGGGGGCGAGAAAAATGTGGGAACCAGAGAAAAAAAAAAGATTGAGGGAAGGGCGAGTTGAAGTGAAAATTGAGAGAGAGAGTGAGAATGAGAGTGAGAGTGAGAATGAGGGAGGGAGGTAGAGGTAGGTGATACATTAGTAGAAGGGTGAGGCAAAACGGGGAAGACACTGAAGCAAGGGTTAAGGCAAAGAAATAAAAGTTCGTGTAATAGTAAGCTGCCTCCCTCGCTGGTATATACAGTGAGGTATTCCCGCAATCTCTATAATTTACTCTAATAATATCTTGCCATTACTATTATTATTCTCAAATTAGAGAAGATCTTTCATCTTGATTTTCTGACGATTCTTTGATAAAAGTATTCTTCTCCTTCCTTCCCAACACTGTCAAGAATCCCAGTGATTTTCTCTCACCAGTTCACAATATTTTCGTATATTTTTGAGGATTTTCCTAGAATTTTTAGGAATTTTCATTTTGCCCTCCAAAACTAACATTTTTGATTTAAAAGGCATTAATTTAAAGTGCCTAATTTTAGTATTTAATGAACTTTTCAAGTTTCATTTTTTTTGCAATATTATTGTAGTCACTTTTTGAACCAAAATTTATCTTTTCATAACATTTGCTCGACCCAATTATTTTATTATTTCTATATTACGCTATACCATTCATAGCAATGCAATGTAGCGTTCTCTGTGCAGATACTGGATAATCTATGGTGGTACAGTGAGGGGATACTCTACTGTATCAGGAAGTATTAAGCAGTATGGTGCCATGCTGTATTAGGGACTACACTGACATGTTAAGTTTTATTTTTTTAAGGTGAGATTATTTGTCAAATGGTCTTCTGGGAATGGTCTTATGGGGTATGGTCTTATGGGGTATGGTCTTATGGGGTATGGTCTTATGGGGTATGGTCTTATGAGGTATGGTCTTTTGGGGTATGGTCTTATGGGGTATGGTCTTATGGGGTATGGTCTTATGGGGTATGGTCTTATGGGGTATGGTCTTATGGGGTATGGTCTTATGGGGTATGGTCTTATGGGGTATGGTCTTATGGGGTATGGTCTTATGGGGTATGGTCTTATGGGGTATGGTCTTATGGGGTATGGTCTAATGGGGTATGGATGGTCTTATGGGGTATGGTCTTATGGGGTATGGTCTTATGGGGTATGGTCTTATGGGGTATGGTCTTATGGGGTATGGTCTTATGGGGTATGGTCTTATGGGTATGGTCTTATGGGGTATGGTCTTATGGGGTATGGTCTTATGGGGTATGGTCTTATGGGGTATGGTCTTATGGGGTATGGTCTTATGGGGTATGGTCTTATGGGGTATGGTCTTATGGGTATGGTCTTATGGGGTATGGTCTTATGGGGTATGGTCTTATGGGGTATGGTCTTATGGGGTATGGTCTTATGGGGTATGGTCTTATGGGGTATGGTCTTATGGGGTATGGTCTTATGGGGTATGGTCTTATGGGGTATGGTCTTATGGGGTATGGTCTTATGGGGTATGGTCTTATGGGGTATGGTCTTATGGGGTATGGTCTTATGGGGTATGGTCTTATGGGGTATGGTCTTATGGGGTATGGTCTTACGGGGTATGGTCTTACGGGGTATGGCCTTATGCTTTGGAATATTTCAACACTGGTTTTTAATAAAAAAAAATTCATAATTTTTTCAATTTTTGTTTCAACTTGGTTTTACCATAACTCTTCCCCTCTTACCCTCTCTCTCTCTCTCTCCTTCTCCCTCTCTCCACTCTTATCCACTCATTTCCTTTTTATGCACTCTGTTCCATTCTTATACACACCACTTCCTTCTTATTCACTCCCACTTTTATCCACTTCTCTTCTTTTCCACTGTATTTCTCCCTTTTCTCCACTCTTCATTTTTTTATCTCTTCTGCACTCTTTATCTCTCCAGTTTTTCCCTCTATTGTCCCCACTCATCCTTCCTCATTACATTTCCTCCCACTTTCCCCATGCCTCACCCCTCCTCCTCCTCTTCCTCACCCCTCCTCCTCCTCTTCCTCACCCCTCCTCCTCCTCTTCCTCACCCCTCCTCCTCCTCTTCCTCACCCCCTCCTCCTCTTCCTCACCCTCCTCCTCCTCTTCCTCACCCTCCTCCTCCTCTTCCTCACCCTCTCCTCCTCTTCCTCACCCCTCCTCCTCCTCTTCCTCACCCCTCCTCCTCCTCTTCCTCACCCCTCCTCCTCCTCTTCCTCACCCTCCTCCTCCTCTTCCTCACCCCTCCTCCTCCTCTTCCTCACCCCTCCTCCTCCTCTTCCTCACCCCTCCTCCTCCTCTTCCTCACCCCTCCTCCTCTTCCTCACCCCTCCTCCTCTTCTCTCACATCTTACACCTCATCCGTCAGTGACGTGTGTTCTGCCACAGTCATCCGTCTCTACGCATTCATTGTGAGGTAATTTCTGGTTAATAGATGGACGCTATTCTGTGTGTGTGTGTGTGTGTGTGTGTGTTTGTGTTGTGTGTGTGTTGTGTGTGTGTTGTGTGTGTGTTGTGTGTGTGTTTGTGTTGTTTGTGTTGTGTGTGTGTTTGTTTTGTGTGTGTGAAAGAGTATTTTTTTTTTAATATTTCATTATGTTTATTGTATGTTGAGATGTATCAGGAGAGGAGACAGGACATACTCACCTAGGTTAAGATAATTTAATGCAGGTGTGTCTAGTTGATGGTGTTACCGTTTTAATGTGATCCAAGATGGTGGTACTGTTGTTGTTGCTGCTGCTGCTGTTGCTGCTCCTCTTCTTTATCCCATTACTCCTGATGCTGATTCTGCTCATGATACTGCTCTTTTTTTTCTATTGTTGCTCATGTTACTGCTTCTGGTTCCGTTGTTGCTGTTACCACTGCTCCTGTTCCTTCTTTTACTGTTGCTGATCATTCTTCCCCTCCTCCTTTTCCTGCTTTTTCTGCTGCTTCTGTTTCTATCGTTATTTTTTTTACTACTACTGCTGCTACTTCTTCTTCCTGCTGCTGCTATTAACTATTTGGTTAAAGAAATTTTAAATTTCCAAATTTTAACTTTGCTTTGTTAACGCATTCAATAAAACTTTAGAAATTTCCATTATCTGATGAATTTAAAACGAAAATCCGCACACGCAATAAACCTTTTCATTTATAATGCAAACCTCAACATGTATTTTTTCCTAACTTTTTTTTTTTTTTGTCCTATGCGAGATTTGCATTTTTGTGGATTTTGGGACGCGGTGCATAGCATAAACCAGCGGAGTTTATTGAAATTTGGTAATTTATTAAATAAATGAATTTATATTCATATTTTTTACCTGAAATTATATACATACACAACAAAAAACAGTCCAAGTGAACTAGTAACTACTACGATTACTACTAACTACACAAACACACCAGATCAGTTGTCTTTTGACGAGTGTTTTTTGACATCGGGTAATTACTTGTTTATATATATATATATATATATATATATATATATATATATATATATATATATATATATATATATATAATTGGGATGCTTGAATGTGCGTGGATGTAGTGCGGATGATAAGAAAGAGATGATTGCTGATGTTATGAATGAAAAGAAGTTGGATGTCCTGGCCCTAAGCGAAACAAAGCTGAAGGGGGTAGGCGAGTTTCTGTGGGGATAAATAAATAGGATTAAGTCAGGAGTATTTGAGAGAGACCTAAGGAAGGGGTAGCAATAATGTTGAAAGATCAGTTATGGAAGGAGAAGAGGGAATATTAATGTATAAATTCAAGGATTACGTGGATTAAAATAAGGGTCGGATGCGAAAAGTGGGTCATAATAAGCATGTATGCACCTGGAGAAGAGAGGAGTGTAGAGGAGAGAGAGAGAGAGATAGAGAGATTTTGGGAGATGTTAAGCGAATGTATAGGAACTTTGAACCAAGTGAGAGTAATTGTGGTAGGGGACCTAAATACTAAATTAGGAGAAACATTTAGAGAGGGTGTGGTAGGTAAGTTTGGGGTGCCAGGTGTAAATGATAATGGGAGCCCTTTGATTGAACTTTGTATAGAAAGGGGTTTAGTTATAGGTAATACATATTTTAAGGAAAAGAGGATAAATAAGTATACAAGATATGATTTTCATTTATTTTCTCTATAATTGATATGCATTTCCATATATTTTACAAGCACCAGCAAAGATAGTTTGGACAGTGTCTGCTAATAATGTTAATTGTGACTGGTTTCAACAAATACGCACGACTCTCCTGGCATAATCACCATGACTCCCCATTACAAAATTACTCTGCCTACGGCAGTTCCTACCCCTAATTTTGTAACACCTTGTTATCTTTATTGATGAGATGTTTCGCCTGCACATCAGGCTTTATTTTCAATCTTTCACAGAGACATAATGAAGGAGTCTTTCTTAATAATGCCAGGAGAACAAGTGGTGAGATTTAGTAGTTGCAAACGTGGTCACAAGTGGGGGCGGGGACCCACTAGTGGAATTAAGTCGTGCCCCTAAAGTTACCAGTAGAGTCGTAGAAGATATTTTCTGTACCTCTCCATGGTTAATTTCTGGCTTACCTTATGGGCATGACCTAATATCAGTAGTGGGTCCCGCCCACCTTTTACCATGCCTAAAACTGCTGCATCTCTCCACCTCGTCCCATGACTCCACTCTGAAGGCCTCCGTCATCTTCATGTATTAAAGTGGAAAAATTACTACCCAGGCGAAACGTGTCTTCAGTAAAGATAACGATGTGTTGTACATGTTTTGTTTATCAACTGGTTGGTATTACATACCCATGATCTAATGATCCCACCTCTTCCCAAAAAATTCGACCTTTTCCTCCCTTAATTCCCACTCCTGCCTCGCCTAATTCCCACTCCTGCCTCGCCTAATTCCCACCCCTGCTTCGCTTAATTCCTACCCCCTGCCTCTCCTAATTCCTACCCCCTGCCTATGCCTAATTCCTACCCCCTGCCTATGCCTAATTCCTACCCCCTGCCTCTGCCTAATTCCCCCCTCCTCCCACACACACCTACACCTTCCTACCTAATCTACCTACCTACGTTTCCCCTCAGATTATATCTATCCTCACCTCACTTCCTACCCTCAGTCTTCCCTCCCCTAATTTCCCAATCTTCTCCATACTGTTCCCTCTCCCCTTGCCCAACAGATCCTATCCTCTGTGTGGTGGGTGAAGAACAGGGGCAAGAGTGCTGCCCTCTTTACCTGTTATACCCATACTGTTGGGCGAAACATTGTCAGTAAAGAATCGCATTTCTCTCTCCTTTTCTTGCGCTGCCTCGTAAAGCAAAGTTGATATCTTACAAACTGTAGTTGATATCTTGCATACTATAGCTGATATCTTACATACTGTAGTTGATATCTTGCATACTATAGCTGATATCTTACATACTGTAGTTGATATCTTACATACTGTAGCTGATATCTTACATACTGTAATTGATATCTTACATACTGTAGTCGATATTTCTCGCTGTGCCGTGGGCACAATAAGAGAACATTGTATCATCATCCGTGGTCTCAGATCGTTCAACATCTTATTAGAATATGTCAGAAACAACGCTGGAATCTGTCTTAAAGAGGAAATATGACGAGTATCTTCAAGTGATAGATCAACCAGGCTGTGATGTATATGTTTGCCAGTAGGCCACCATCAGCAACAGACTGGTTGACCAGGCAAACACCAAACAAACCTGGATCTAGGCCGAGGTCAGGGAATAGAAAAAAAACATTCTGGAAACTCATCACGGGTATAGGTTAGGTTGGGCTGCGTTGAGAAAAAATAGTCTATTAAGGCTCTACTGAGTTCACTGTACAATACACAGTCACATCATCACTGTTACCTACCAGAGTCACAGTTCCACATCTGACTAAGTCACAGTAATATTACTGACTTTGATTAGGAGGGTGACCCATGCAGGTAGACCCTCATTTCCTAGACCTCTAATTTAATATGACTCCTCATTATATCCTCCTCTCTCTCCTTCTCTCCCTCTCCCCCTCTCCCCCTCTCCCTCTCCCCTCTCTCCTTCTCTCCCTCTCCTCCTCTCATCCTCTCTCTCTCATTCTCTCCCTCTCCCCCTCTCTCTCCTCCTCTCCCTCTCCTCCTCTCCTCTCCCCTCCCTCCCTCCTCTCCTCTCCCTCCTCCCCTCCCCCTCCCTCTCCCTCTCCCCTCCCTCCTCTCTCTCTCCTCCTCTCTCCTCTCTCTCTCTCTCTCTCTCTCTCTCTCATAACCTACCATCTAGACAATGGATCACAATATATCTACCTACGTACCATTATCGCCACTATTAATCACTGGAGCAGCAGCAGTAGTGGGTGAACAGTAACAGCAGCAGCGGTGAACTACACAACAGCAGCAGTATGGTGAAAGTCAACGAGCAGCAGCAGTAGTGGGTGAACAGTAAAGCAGCAGCAGTGCGGTGAACAGTAAAGCAGCAGCAGCAGTAGCGGGTGAACAGTAACAGCAGCAGTAGTGGTGAACAGTAACAGCAGCAGTAGTGGGTGAACAGTAACAGCAGCAGCAGCAGTAGTGAGTGAACAGTAACAGCAGCAGCAGCAGTAGCGGGTGAACAGTAACAGCAGCAGCAGCGAGTGAATAGTAACAGCAGCAGCAGTAACAGCAGCAGCAGTAACAGCAGCAGTAGCGAGTGAACAGTAACAGCAGCAGCAGCAGTAGCGGGTGAACAGTAACAGCAGCAGCAGCAGCAGTAGTGGGTGAACAGTATCAGCAGCAGCAGCAGTAGTGGGTGAACAGTAACAGCAGCAGCAGCAGCAGCAGCAGTAGTGGGTGAACAGTAACAGCAGCAGCAGTAGCGGGTGAACAGTAACAGCAGCAGTAGCGGGTGAACAGTAACAGAAGCAGCAGCAGCGAGTGAACAGTAACAGCAGCAGCAGCAGCGGGTGAACAGTAACAGCAGCAGTAGCGGGTGAACAGTAACAGCAGCAGTAGCGGGTGAACAGTAACAGCAGCAGCAGCAGTAGCGGGTGAACAGTAACAGCAGCAGCAGCAGTAGCGGGTGAACAGTAACAGCAGCAGCAGCAGTAGCGGGTGAACAGTAACTGCAGAAGCAGTAGCGGGTGAACAGTAACTGCAGAAGCAGTAGCGGGTGAACAGTAACTGCAGAAGCAGTAGCGGGTGAACAGTAACAGCAGCAGTAGCGGGTGAACAGTAACAGCAGCAGCAGCAGTAGCGGGTGAACAGTAACAGCAGCAGCAGCAGTAGCGGGTGAACAGTAACAGCAGCAGTAGCGGGTGAACAGTAACAACAGCAGCAGCAGTAGCGGGTGAACAGTAACAGCAGCAGCAGCAGTAGCGGGTGAACAGTAACAGCAGCAGTAGCGGGTGAACAGTAACAGCAGCAGCAGCAGTAGCGGGTGAACAGTAACAGCAGCAGTAGCAATAGCTGGTGAACAGTAACAGCAGCAGTAGCAATAGCTGGTGAACAGTAACAGCAGCAGCAGCAGTAGCTGGTGAACAGTAACAGCAGCAGCAGTAGCTGGTGAACAGTAACAGCAGCAGCAGTAGCTGGTGAACAGTAACAGCAGCAGCAGTAGCGGGTGAACAGTAACAGCAGCAGCAGTAGCGGGTGAACAGTAACAGCAGCAGCAGCAGTAGCGGGTGAACAGTAACAACAGCAGCAGCAGTAGCGGGTGAACAGTAACAACAGCAGCAGCAGTAGCGGGTGAACAGTAACAACAGCAGCAGCAGTAGCGGGTGAACAGTAACAACAGCAGCAGCAGTAGCGGGTGAACAGTAACAACAGCAGCAGCAGTAGCGGGTGAACAGTAATAGCAGCAGTAGCGGGTGAACAGTAACAGCAGCAGCAGCAGTAGCGGGTGAACAGTAACAGCAGCAGCAGCAGTAGCGGGTGAACAGTAGTAGCAGCAGCAGCAGCAGTAGCGGGTGAACAGTAACAGCAGTGTCGTGTGGGTCTTGGGAGAGATATATAGGAGGTCAAAGATACTCCTTGTTGGATGGTTACGGTATATTTACAGTAAGTGAAGGAGAGTCCAGCACACCGTCTGTCTCGCCTGTAGGTCTAACGTTTGTGAGCCAGTCTGCCTATGATAGGCTGTGCACATGCGCTGAGCCTCTGACGTCAGCGGGTACCGTGACGTCACACGCAAAGGGACCAGCTGTATAAAGATATACTAAACAAGTGTATCTATGATACTGACACGACAGCAGCAGCAGTAGCTGGTGAACAGTAACAGCAGCAGCAGCAGTAGCGGGTGAACAGTAACAGCAGCAGTAGCTGGTGAACAGTAACAGCAGCAGTAGCTGGTGAACAGTAACAGCAGCAGTAGCTGGTGAACAGTAACAGCAGCAGTAGCTGGTGAACAGTAACAGCAGCAGTAGCGGGTGAACAGTAACAGCAGCAGTAGCAGCAGTAGCGGGCGAACACTAACAGCAGCAGTAGCAGCAGTAGCGGGTGAACAGTAACAGCAGCAGCGGGTGAACAGTAACAGCAGCTGCAGCAGTAGCGGGTGAACAGTAACAGCAGTAGCCTGTGAACAGTAACAGCAATAGCGGGTGAACAGTAACAGCAGCAGCAGCAGTAGCGGGTGAACAGTAACAGCAGCAGCAGTTGTGATGTAGTCAGTGTGCTGTGAGGTCTACCTAAGCAGCCACACCTGCCCTTCGTAAATAGCTGTCAGACCACGCCTCTCGGATTAAGGCTCAGGTCTTTTGTCTTTTGGACTAGCGTCAGGTCGGCGTCAGGAGGTCAAAGCACGTGGTGCACTCCTCATTGGGGGGATGCTTGGAGGACCATATAAGGCCGAGGAAACAACTAGAGAGGACATTCTGGCAGAGCTCTGGCCTGTGTGCGGAGCTCTGGGCTGGAGACAGTCTGGCGGAGCTCTTGCCTGTGTGCAGAGCTCTGGGCTGGACATTCTGGCAGAGCTCTGGCCTGTGTGCAGAGCTCTGGGCTGGAGACATTCTGGCAGAGCTCTGGCCTGTGTGCGGAGCTCTGGGCTGTAGACATTCTGGCGGAGCTCGGGGCTGGACATTCTGGCAGAGCTCTGGCCTGTGTGCAGAGCTCTGGGCTGGACATTCTGGCGGAGCTCTGGCCTGTGTGCGGAGCTCTGGCCTGTGTGCGGAGCTCTGGGCTGTAGACATTCTGGCGGAGCTCTGGCCTGTGTGCAGAGCTCTGGGCTGTAGACATTCTGGCAGAGCTCTGGTCTGTGTGCAGAGCTCTGGGCTGGACATTCTGGCAGAGCTCTGGCCTGTGTGCAGAGCTCTGGGCTGGACATTCTGGCGGAGCTCTGGCCTGTGTGCTGAGCTCTGGGCTGTAGACATTCTGGCGGAGCTCTGGCCTGTGTGCGGAGCTCTGGGCTGTAGACATTCTGGCGGAGCTCTGGCCTGTGTGCGGAGCTCTGGGCTGTAGACATTCTGGCGGAGCTCTGGCCTGTGTGCGGAGCTCTGGGCTGTAGACATTCTGGCAGAGCTCTGGCCTGTGTGCGGAGCTCTGGGCTGTAGACATTCTGGCAGAGCTCTGGCCTGTGTGCGGAGCTCTGGGCTGGACATTCTGGCGGAGCTCTGGCCTGTGTGCGGAGCTCTGGGCTGTAGACATTCTGGCAGAGCTCTGGCCTGTGTGCGGAGCTCTGGGCACGAGATTTTAGCAGAGCGGCTGCCGGTGTGCAGAGCTCTGGGAGAGAGCTGCTGTAGAGTCTCTGGAGGAGACTGTTGGAGACACTGGGCAGAGTTCTGTTGGAGCAGGTCTTGGGACCTGTGTCTAGAAGTGTGACTGAGTTCCTGTGGTGAACTGTCCTCTGAACTATATTGTAAGTTATATTCAATAGTGTTCTCCTGTTCCCAAATATATTATTGTACAAGGACTTAATTTAATAATAAATTGTGTTTGTGTGGAATAGTAATATTCACTGTCCCCCGTTATATTCTTATTACTCTTTATTCTTATACTTTATTTTACTATATTTTAGGTAGAGAGAGGGTGAGTAGTTAGGTGGTAATGAGAGGTGATGGTGTAGTCACCAGTGACCTCACATTACCTCCGCTCCTGTCAACCTCACCTCTCCTGCCTACTCACTCCCTACCTTTTCCCCCCTACATGACACAGTAGCGGGTGAACAGTAACAGCAGCAGCAGCAGTAGCGGGTGAACAGTAACAGCAGCAGCAGCAGTAGCGGGTGAACAGTAACAGCAGCAGCAGCAGTAGCGGGTGAACAGTAACAGCAGCAGCAGCAGTAGCGGGTGAACAGTAACAGCAGCAGTAGCGGGTGAACAGTAACAGCAGCAGCAGCAGTAGCGGGTGAACAGTAACAGCAGCAGTAGCGGGTGAACAGTAACAGCAGCAGCAGCAGTAGCGGGTGAACAGTAACAGCAGCAGTAGCGGGTGAACAATAACAGCAGCAGTAGCGGGTGAACAGTAACAGCAGCAGCAGTAGCGGGTGAACAGTAACAGCAGCAGCAGCAGTAGCGGGTGAACAGTAACAGCAGCAGCAGCAGTAGCGGGTGAACAGTAACAGCAGCAGCAGCAGTAGCGGGTGAACAGTAACAGCAGCAGCAGCAGTAGCGGGTGAACAGTAACAGCAGCAGCAGCAGTAGCGGGTGAACAGTAACAGCAGCAGCAGTAGCGGGTGAACAGTAACAGCGGCAGCAGCAGGTGAACAGTAGCAGCAGCAGTAGCGGGTGAACAGTAACAGCAGCAGCAGCAGTAGCGGGTGAACAGTAACAGTAACAGCAGGAGCAGTAGCGTTTGAACAGTAACAGCAGCAGCAGCAGCAGTAGCGGGCGAACAGTAACAGCAGCAGTAGCGGGCGAACAGTAACAGCAGCAGCAGTAGCGGGCGAACAGTAACAGCAGCAGCAGTAGCGGGCGAACAGTAACAGCAGCAGTAGCGGGTGAACAGTAACAGCAGCAGCGGGGGAACAGTAACAGCAGCAGCAACAGTAGCGGGTGAACAGTAACAGCAGTAGCAGCAGTAGCGGGTGAACAGTAACAGCAGTAGCAGCAGTAGCGGGTGAACAGTAACAGCAGTAGCGGGTGAACAGTAACAGCAGCAGTAGCGGGTGAACAGTAACAGCAGCAGTAGCAGTAGCGGGTGAACAGTAACAGCAGCAGCAGCAGCAGCAGTAGCGGGTGAACAGTAACAGCAGCAGCAGCAGTAGCGGGTGAACAGTAACAGCAGCAGCAGCAGTATCGGGTGAACAGTAACAGCAGCAGCAGCAGTAGCGGGTGAACAGTAACAGCAGCAGCAGCAGTAGCGGGTGAACAGTAACAGCAGTAGCGGGTGAACAGTAACAGCAGCAGCAGCAGTAACGGGTGAACAGTAACAGCAGCAGCAGCAGTAGCGGGTGAACAGTAACAGCAGCAGCAGTAGCGGGTGAACAGTAACAGCAGCAGTAGCGGGTGAACAGTAACAGTAACAGCAGCAGCAGCGGGTGAACAGTAACAGCAGCAGCAGCAGCGGGTGAACAGTAACAGCAGCAGAAGCAGCGGGTGAACAGTAACAGCAGCAGCAGCAGCAGCGGGTGAACAGTAACAGCAGCAGCAGCAGCAGCAGCAGCAGCAGTAGCGGGTGAACAGTAACAGCAGCAGCAGTAGCAGGTGAACAGTAGCAGAAGCAGTAGCGGGTGAACAGTAGCAGCAGCAGTAGCGGGTGAACAGTAACAGCAGCAGTAGCGGGTGAACAGTAACAGCAGCAGCAGTAGCGGGTGAACAGTAACAGCAGCAGTAGCGGGTGAACAGTAACAGCAGCAGCAGCGGGTGAACAGTAACAGCAGCAGTAGCGGGTGAACAGTAACAGCAGCAGTAGCGGGTGAACAGTAACAGCAGCAGTAGCGGGTGAACAGTAACAGCAGCAGTAGCGGGTGAACAGTAACAGCAGCAGCAGTAGCGGGTGAACAGTAACAGCAGCAGCAGTAGCGGGTGAACAGTAACAGCAGCAGCAGCGGGTGAACAGTAACAGCAGCAGTAGCGGGTGAACAGTAACAGCAGCAGTAGCGGGTGACCCACAACAGCAGCAGCATGATCGGCTGTACAGCCGACAACATAGACAACAATATCAACTGTGTGCTTTGTCGATGCTGCTTCTGTTGTTGTTCCTTCGGTTGCTAATAATGCTGTTGCTGATGCAATTATTACTTCTGTTGTTGTTGTAGTGTACTGCTGCTTCTGCTGTTATTGAATCCGTTGTTGCTACTGCCTCTGTTACTGCTACTGCTTTTGCTGCTGCTACTGCCTCCGCAGTTACTTTCTTCTACTACCGCTGCTCATGCTACTGTTGCTGCTGCTGTGGTTAGTTTTTACTCTTGAGCAAGTGCAGTAACACAGTTACAATAGTAGCAGTAACAGCACCAACAGTAATAGTAGGAACAGCAGGAGCAATACCAAAATAGGTATCAGTGTCAGGAAACTCCTGTATTATTAATTTCTGCGGGAGTATTAGCACCAGAAGTAGCAGGAAAGTAGCAGGTGCAATAGAAGTAGCAGGAGCAGCAGTTGTGAATTAAATGGGTTGTCAGAAGTCAGATATTACGTGATCAATATAACAGACTGGCTGAGACCAGGTGTAATGTAAACATTCTCTCTCTCTCTCTCTCTCTCTCTCTCTCTCTCTCTCTCTCTCTCTCTCTCTCTCTCTCTCTCTCTCTCTATCATCGTCAGTATCACTAGAATCACTATCATCACCACTCACAACACTATTACCATCACCACTATCACCATCACCACTCACAACACTATTACCATCACCACTCTCACAACACTATTACCATCACCACTATCACCATCACCACTCTCACAACACTATTACTATAACCACTATCACCATCACCACTCACAACACTATTACCATCACCACTATCACCATCACCACTCACAACACTATTACCATCACCACTATCACCATCACCACTCACAACACTATTACCATCACCACTATCACCATCACCACTCTCACAACACTATTACCATCACCACTCTCACAACACTATTACCATCACCACTCTCACAACACTATTACCATCACCACTATCACCATCACCTTCGCTATCATAGCCACTATTACCATCACTATCATCTTCACAATCATCACTATCACTACCATCACAGCACAGTGAAGCACTCTTCTTCATCTTATGACTTGAAGTTGCCCTCCATTCCCTGGATCAAAACAAGGTTACCTGCCATACCCCTGGTGCTGTATAACAACCCCCAAACGGGCTTTGTGCTCACCCATGAGTGTCATCACACGAGGTTATACCCAGCGGGGAATATGGGGTATCTAACACATACCCAAGAATATACTCCGCCTCTTTTTATATTATTCTTTTTTTTTTTTTTTTACTTTTCCATCTACTTAATTTTTCTTCTTCCGCCTCCTCGTATATCTTTTTCTTTTCTTTTCTTTCCTCTTTGCAACCCCTCTTCTCTCAAATTCTTTCATCTCCTTTTCTGTTATCTTCTCTTCTTTCAACTCCTGTTCCTGTTTCAATTATTTCTCTTCATCTTTCAATTTCTCCTCTTCTGTTTTTTTTATATTTTTTGTCTACTTTCTTCACGTTCATATCTTTTTCGTTTTTTTATTTTCCTGATCTTCCTCTTCTACCTCCTCATCTTCTCCTCTTCCTCCTCCTCTTCCTCCCCCTCTTCTTCCTCCTCTTCTCCTCTTCCTCCTCCTCTTCTCTTCCTCCTCCTCTTCTCTTCCTCCTCCTCTTCCATAAACTCCCACATATTAAAACAAACATTTACCAATCAGTGCTGTTGCAATTAAATTAACGTTTAGGATAAGGAGAGAGGGAAGGAGAAGGGGGAGAGAGAGGGGAAGGAGGGAGGGACGGCGAAGTGATAAAGAGAAAAAGATGAGGATATAAGAAAGTTGAAATGGCAAAGAAACTGAGAACTGCGTGCTTAGGCAGCAAGGAATGGATGACTGTTACAGGGAAGAGAAGAGATGGGGAGAGGGCGGGGAGAGGGGGCGCCAAAGGGTAAAGGGGCGGAGGGAGCTACTATTCTCACTGACAAAGTTTGATTGCGTCATCTCCTATTAGACTTAATAGTCTGGCAGACACTGAGTTCAACTTTCTTTTTTTTGGTATCAAAAGTTTAATTTTCCCCTCGTGCTTTACTGGACACCTCCCGTATGTACCCATCTTTTACTATAGTCACTCATAACCCCCCCATTTACTCATATTTTTTCCTCTTCGGTACCTCACTCCCCCCCCACCGACACCCTTCACCCTCTAAATTTCAGTCTCACCCTCATCAACCTTCCTCACACTCCAAGTCTTCCTCGTCACTCTTTTTACCCCCGTCTTTTACCTACTCTCACCATCTCAAACGCTCCATCTCGCCTCCCTCTCTAACCATCTACGTGCATGTGGCCCCTTTCCCTTTGATGCCTCCACCACAACCACCCCCATCTCCCCAACCTAATTTCAGATCCTCCCAAGGGGTACATGATATGAAGGAATTCCTTGGCCTATTAGGAGCGATGCCGCACCAGCAAAGCTGCTGGTACAGTCTCTGCCACAGAGCTGCTGGTGCAGTCTCTACCACAGAGCTGCTGGTGCAGTCTCTGCCACAGAGCTGCTGGTGCAGTCTCTGCCACAGAGCTGCTGGTACAGTCTCTGCCACAGAGCTGCTGGTACAGTCTCTGCCACAGAGCTGCTGGTACAGTCTGTGCCACAGATCAGCTGTGATATAAACAACAACAGATGGATCACGAGGCAGGTCACCTTCGCTGATGCCTGACGTTAATGAGTCCAATTTTATTATCTCGTTAGTCAAGGTAGATTTGTATTTCTGGCGCAATACGTCACAGTACTCAGCGCCAGCAGGGAGGAAGTGGAGTACACAGGAACAGCAAATAGTAGTAAACCACGTAGTCTATATCAAGACTATCTGCTGTGGATTTACTACAGTCTAGCAGCGTTTCTCAACCTTTTAACCCTTGCTGAACCCTTGAAATAGTTTTCATGTCTCTGGGAACTCCTACCTAAAAATTATTATATATTATTAATATCTTTTTTCTCTTTTATAAACTAAAGTTCATAAGGAAAATATAATATATTTTTTCTGATAACTGGTTTAAGCAGTTATCAGTTTATTGACAATGAAAAAATTAACTGAAATTAAACTGCCTCTTCAGGTTATAATAATAATAATAATAATAATAATAATATAATATCTTCTACAAGTACATGTACAAGGTATACAGGCCTAGCTGACATCAATGACATACTGCTATATAGAAAGCCGCTTGTTAGGCAGAGCATTTCGGGCAAATTAGGTCATTTTTGCCCCAGGATGCGACCCACACCAGTCGACTAACACCCAGGTACTCATTTTACTGATGGGTGAACATAGACAACCGGTGTAAGGAAACACTCAAAATGTTTGTACCCTTGCCGGGAATCGAACCCGGATCCTCGTCGTGTGAAGCGAGAGCTTTAGTCACCAGGCCACGGGGCACCGTTCAAGACTATATTATAATACCCAAGAATATGCCGTACGTGTATAGTAAAATTACGAATATGGAATTAAACAGCAAAATTACTAAAAAATGCATTTACATATGATTAGCCTATTTATCACTATTTCTCTCGGAACCCCTAGCGACCTCTCGTGGAACCCTAGGGTTCCAGGGAACCTCGGTTGAGAAACGCTGGCATTCTGGCTAATTCTGCTACTGTCTATATGAGTTAAGATAAAATAGTATTGCATAGAACTCTGAGGTAGAGGGGAAGATGGGGAAGGAGAGGGGACGTCTTGGGCTTAGCATACAGGTGAAGGCCCAAGAATGTCTTGCATTACTAGTGTAAGAAATAATGAGTTGTGGTCTAAGATATACGACATTAGTGGTCCGAGATTCTCTATTTTAGCATCTGTCTGTCTTCCGGCTGGTATCTCGCTGTCCCTCCTCCATCCATCCTAAGAGATCCTAAAGAATTGCGTTTCAGATTTCTAAGACCTGGCCTCTCTCCCTGTTCCGATGTTGGTGTTGTGGGTAATTTACAAGGAACGTCTGCCAGTGTAAATTCGGAGGTAAAAATACGCACTTATTATTAAGAGAGAAGCTAGCAAGGTCTTGGTATGTTGAGGATTTCATGTGTGTGTGTGTTTGTGTTTTATTGTGTGTGTGCGCGCGCGCGCGTGAGTGAGTGAGTTAGGATACATAGGTGGCAGGTCAGCGAATACGTGTTTCGCTCCCGTAGAAGAACGAGCAGAGGGAGTAGTTAACGAGCGCCCTGGGATCTAATACTTTCCCTAATTGGTTTAGGTTCCGCTTGACTCCAGTCATTTATCAAGCTTTAGTTAACTAACTTTCCTCCCTCCATTCCCTCCCTTCCTATCCTACACTGAGACAAAAGTGGCACCACTGTCACTCTTTGCAGACGAATCTAGAATTGGTATGAGTGACTGTTCCATAAGGTACAGTACTCGCCCTCATCTTTTTCCTCGTCCTCATATCTGACAGATGTAAACCACAGCACATCCTCAAGATGATATTGACTAGGTCTTCCTGTGGGGTCACAGATAACAATTTGGCCTCATAGATCAATAGGATGTTTTTTGAGAACAAATTTCAGTTACTCCGCTAAGGGAAAAAAATTAATAATTAAATACTGAAATCAGGAATAAAAGAAACCCAGACCACAAACATTAGAGGTGAGGATGAATACGAGGGATTTAAGTGATAATGTCAGCTCTCTCACTAAGCACATCAGTGTTGCTATTACAAACTTAGAAGGAACCTTATGACGACGTTTCGGTCCGACTAGACTATTGACTAGTCACACTAGTCAACGGTTCTAGTTAAACCGAAACGTCGTCAGGTTCTTTCTCCTACGTGCGGGTTATTTGTGTAAGAATGTACAGAATAAGAAAAAGTATTGCCAAACTACTTAAAACCGAGCATATGTCAGAACAGAGGAAAGATAATTGAGATCGAGAGAATATCAATGTAGAATAGAAATCAAACATTCATACCAGACGGAAGAAGCTCAAAAGGAACAAAAAAGTCTTTCAGGAAATAAAAATTCAATGGCCAAAAATATTAACCATAGCTTTGTGTGGTTCCTGACGGACGATATCAAAATGAGCATAAAAGTCGCATCAGTATAAGACTGGGTTGAAAATGCAATCATATATCAATCAAGTCTTCCAGTGGACAATGGAAAAATATGTTCAGTGGTGACAAATTCCAATGGCTCAGAAATGGATACAAAACACCGTTCTTAAGAACGTTCTTAAAGAACGAAGGGAAAATGTAGAAGACTCGAGTATAACAATGGCAGGTAACCTATCATTTAGAGAACACAATAAGGCAAATGCTACAGATGCCAGGAAAATGACAGGGTAAATAATGGAAACTTTCAAAACAAGAGAAATAATGTCGAGGTGACATTATTTAAATCACTTGAGCTGTCTCATGCAGAATATTGCATGGTGTTGATGGTTCCAGTCAAGGCAGGAAAGATACTATAGCTAGATAAGATAGTGATTATTTGCTGTACTTACGGCGGTAATGATGATTTTATACTGCTGCGAAGGAGTACTTGAAATGTACTTTCTGGAACGAAGAATTGAGAGATTCCTCAAAATATATACATGTAAGATACTTGGGAGCCTGGTCACAAATCTACACAGTCATAACTCACTACAGTGAAATACTGTTTATGATGTATAAAATAGACCCAGTGAACTGTGCTTCCTGGCACACAGGCAAGAAAGAGGCATAATTTACACCTGAAAAATTCTGGAGGGACTGGTCTCCAATCTGCATACCAAAATTTCTCCCTACGGGAGGAGAAGACTCGACAGACGGTGTAAAGTGCTTCCAGTGAAAAGCAGGAGTGTGATGAGTACACTGAGAGATAACATATTAAGTGCAGAGGGACTAAGGATCCTCAGTATCTTCCCTTGGTACCTGAGATAAATTACCAACAGACTGTCTTCAGGTTGATACCTGTTCAGGTTAGTTCCTGAACACTCGGGATGTTGGACTGATCATCCTGGTTGATCAGGCCATCAACCACTAGACCGGGAATCGTCGTTATATAACATAAAGGTAATCCCACTAAGCCTGTTTATGTAATCTCTTCAGTACCTCCCCTAAATCCCCCTTTCCCTTTCGTGAAACCCCCTCACTTCCCCCTTTTTGAAGAAATGTTATCCTTCCTTCACACCCCACCCTAACACTTCTTTTCCTCTCCTTAGCTTTGCTTCACTTTCCCACCCTAATATCCCTTTCCCTTTAAATTTCCCACCTCTCCTCCTTTCCCCTCTTCTCACTTCTTGTATTCTCATCGCCCATACCACCTCTTCTCCCCCACAAAAAAATGTGTTCCAGTTCATTCTCAGTATCGAACCCCAAAAATATGGCATTTGAAGAAGTAAATGGAAAGAAAAGACAACAGAAAGTCTTTTGTGTTATCAGATATATATATATATATATATATATATATATATATATATATATATATATATATATATATATATATATATATATATATATATATATATATATATATATGATATATATAGATAGATAGATAAAAGAGTGAATGTGTTATGAATAGGTAAGAGGAAGGGAAAAATAAGATAGTGTAAGTAGTAAGAAATGGGGGGAGTGCGTGTAGAGGTGGGTAAGTGAGGAAGGATGAGAAAGACTTTAAAGAGAGAGCGGGAAGGAGAAGATTGATGAAAAGGGAAATAACTTAAAAAAAAAAAAAAAAGATCCTGAGGACCCAGAAGAAATTGCTTGCCGGATATTAGATGGTAGGAAAGAGAGGGTAGGGAGGAAGGGGGGAGGTGTTAGAATCCTGTAGGAGTTAAACTACTCCTATGACCGTCATGTAGTGTAAGGTGACAACAATGTTCCTCCGACTGTTACAGATTTATATCCGTCGTGTCATACAGTATTATGAAAATTGTAGATAGAGAGAGAAAATAGTACGAATTTTTACAGCATATTTTTTTCAAAAAATAATAAGAAAGGTCCATAGAAATCTAAATTATTACTTCATATTTCGTCTTTTCGGAGTAATTGGAGTAGTGGCTTCTTCAGTCCTCGTATTCCACCGTTCTTATCTGTTTTGGACTGAAGAAGCCAATGGCTGGTGAAACGTTTCCTCAATAAAGATTCCCAAATGCTGCACAAGTGTGTCATTCTTTGAGGGAGGTGTCACTGAAGGTGTTGTCAGAGCAGCGGGAAGGACTGATTACGATGGGACAGTGTTGTTGATGTTTCTCACGAGGCACTGTGTGTATGTTTACCAGGGAGAGATTATCAGCAGCAAACACGCTGATCACAATCATCTAACTAACACCAATACCGTCTAGAAGTTACTTCGTTTCATAGCATCTAGAACTCAGAGAACTCTCCAGTACTCTTCGCAGCATCTAGTACTTATCACAGCATCGAGGACTTACCAGTACTCTTCACAACATCGAGGACTTACCAGTACTCTTCATAACATCGAGGACTTACCAGTACTCTTCACAACATCGTGGACTTACCAGTACTCTTCACAACATCGAGGACTTACCAGTACTCTTCACAACATCTAGGACTTACCAGTACTCTTCACAGCATCTAGGACTTACCAGTACTCTTCACAACATCGAGGACTTACCAGTACTCTTCACAACATCGAGGACTTACCAGTACTCTTCACAACATCGAGGACTTACCAGTACTCTTCATAACATCGAGGACTTACCAGTACTCTTCACAACATCTAGGACTTACCAGTACTCTTCACAGCATCTAGGACTTACCAGTACTCTTCACAACATCGAGGACTTACCAGTACTCTTCACAACATCGAGGACTTACCAGTACTATTCACAACATCGAGGACTTACCAGTACTCTTCATAACATCGAGGACTTACCAGTACTCTTCACAACATCGTGGACTTACCAGTACTCTTCACAGCATCGAGGACTTACCAGTACTCTTCACAACATCGAGGACTTACCAGTACTCTTCACAACATCGAGGACTTACCAGTACTCTTCACAACATCGTGGACTTACCAGTACTCTTCACAACATCAAGGACTTACCAGTACTCTTCACAACATCAAGGACTTACCAGTACTCTTCACAACATCGAGGACTTGCCAGTACTCTTCACAGCATCTAGGACTTACCAGTACTCTTCACAGCATCTAGGACTTACCAGTACTCTTCACAACATCGAGGACTTACCAGTACTCTTCACAACATCGAGGACTTACCAGTACTCTTCACAACATCGAGGACTTACCAGTACTCTTCACAACATCGAGGACTTACCAGTACTCTTCACAACATCGAGGACTTACCAGTACTCTTCACAACATCGAAGACTTACCAGTACTCTTCACAACATCGAAGACTTACCAGTACTCTTCA
>WNWK01000054.1:27500-72500 GCA_009830355.1 Cherax destructor
TGTAGCAAGCACTGCTTCAGTGTAGCAAGCACTGCTTCAGTGTAGCAAGCACTGCTTCAGTGTAGCAAGTACTGCTTCAGTGCAGCAAGCACTGCTTCAGTGTAGCAAGTACTGCTTCAGTGTAGCAAGCACTGCTTCAGTGCAGCAAGCACTGCTTCAGTGCAGCAAGCACTGCTTCAGTGTAGCAAGCACTGCTTCAGTGTAGCAAGCACTGCTTCAGTGTAGCAATAACTGCTTCAGTGTAGCAAGTACTGCTTCAGTGTAGCAAGTACTGCTTCAGTGCAGCAAGCACTGCTTCAGTGCAGCAAGCACTGCTTCAGTGTAGCAAGCACTGCTTCAGTGTAGCAAGCACTGCTTCAGTGTAGCAAGCACTGCTTCAGTGTAGCAAGCACTGCTTCAGTGTAGCAAGTACTGCTTCAGTGCAGCAAGCACTGCTTCAGTGTAGCAAGTACTGCTTCAGTGTAGCAAGCACTGCTTCAGTGTAGCAAGTACTGCTTCAGTGCAGCAAGCACTGCTTCAGTGTAGCAAGCACTGCTTCAGTGCAGCAAGCACTTCTTCAGTGTAGCAAGCACTTCTTCAGTGTAGCAAGCACTGCTTCAGTGCAGCAAGCACTGCTTCAGTGTAGCAAGCACTGCTTCAGTGTGTTAGGGGATGGTGGGGATGGGAGGGGGGCCAGAGAGGGTCTGAGCTGCTGTGTTTATGATAATGGCTCTTGTTTGGGAGTTGAGCAATGCTGGCACTACTCTGGATGCTCGCGCAGTGGATACCCTTAGTGGGTTTAAAAGCTAAGAAAGGGTGGGAAGGGAACAGATGGAAAGGTAAGGGGTGAAAGAAGGGGAAAATGAAAGAGAGAGGGTAGGTAATGAAACAGAATTGAAATAGAAAAGAAAAGGGAGGGAAAAGAACGTGGGAAAGGCAGAGAACGAAGGGCCTTGTGGTCGATAGAGGTGATACCTGCTAAGAGGGACTAAACTTAATGTAGCTTCCTGTACCTCTCTCTCTAAATAGCTTAGGTAAAGATGGTCCAAGAGAAGGCTCTCTTTCCACCTACTGTCTGCGACCCCACTGCTGTCTTGAGTAACTGAATATCAACGATGCAAACTGACTGACAACTCCAGATGTTTGTACTACTGTTGCTGCTGCTGCTGCTACTACCACCACTGCTGCTGCTGCTGCTACTACCACTGCTGCTACTACTACCACCACCACTGCTGCTGCTGCTGCTACTACCACCTGCTGCTGCTACTACCACCACCGCTGCTGCTGCTGCTACTACCACCACTGCTGCTGCTGCTACTACCACCACTGCTGCTACTACTACCACCACCACCACTGCTGCTGCTGCTACTACACCACACCACTGCTGCTGCTGCTACTACTACCACCACCACTGCTGCTGCTGCTGCTGCTACTACCACCACTGCTGCTGCTGCTGCTACTACCACCACTGCTGCTACTACTCCACCACCACTGCTGCTGCTGCTACTGCATCACCACCACTGCTGCTGCTACTCTACCACCACCACTGCGCTGCTGCTGCTGCATGCTACACCACCACACTGCTGCTGCGCTGCTGCTGCTGCTACTACCACTGCTGCTGCTGCTGCTACTACCACCACTGCTGCTGCTACCACCACCACCACTGCTGCTACCACCACCACCACTGCTGCTACTACCACCACCACTGCTGCTACTACCACCACCACTGCTGCTACTACCACCACCACCACTGCTGCTGCTGCTGCTACTACCACCACTGCTGCTGCTGCTGCTACTACCACCACTGCTGTTGCTACTACCACCACTGCTACTGCTGCTACCACCCCCACTGCTGCTGCTGATACTAGCACCACTGCTGCTGTTGCTGCTCCACCACCACTGCTGTTGCTGCTACACCACCACTGCTGTTGCTGCTACACCACTGCTGTTGTTGCTGCTACACCACCACTGCTGTTGTTGCTGCTACCACCACTGAGGTTGCTGCTGCTACCACTGCTGCTGTTGCTGCTACCACCACCACTGCTGCTGCTGCTACTAGCACCACTGCTGCTGTTGCTGCTACCACCACTGCTGTTGCTGCTGCTACCACCACTGCTGTTTCTGCTACCACCACCACTGCTGCTGCTGCTACTAGCACCACTGCTGCTGTTGCTGCTACTAGCACCACTGCTGCTGCTGCTGCTGCTACTAGCACCACTGCTGCTGTTGCTGCTACTAGCACCACTGCTGCTGCTGCTGCTGCTACTAGAACCACTGCTGCTGTTGCTGCTGCTACTAGAACCACTGCTGCTGTTGCTGCTGCTACTAGAACCACTGCTGCTGTTGCTGCTGCTACTAGAACCACTGCTGCTGTTGCTGCTGCTACTAGCACCACTGCTGCTGTTGCTGCTGCTACTAGCACCACTGCTGCTGCTGCTACTACCACCACTGCTGCTGTTGCTGCTGCTACGCAGCACCACGCTGCTGCTGCCGCTACTAGCACCACTGCTGCTGTTGCTGCGCTACAGCACCACGCTGCTGCTGCTACTACCACCACGCTGCTGCGCAGCTACCACCCTGCCTGCGCTACTACCACCACTGCTGCTGCTGCTACTACCACCACTGCTGCTGCAGCTGCTACCACCACCACTGCTGCTGCAGCTACTACCACCACTGCTGCTGCTGCTACTACCACCACTGCTGCTGCAGCTACTACCACCACTGCTGCTGCTGCTACTACCACCACTGCTGCTTCTGCTGCGGTTGCTCTTGTTGTTGCTGCTTCTGCCGCCGCCCATAGCGCTACCGCCTCTACTATTACTACTACTTACACTATAGTGACTACTACTACTTGGACTACAGTGACTACTACTACTTGGACTACAGTGACTACCACTACTTGGACTACAGTGACTACTACTACTTGGACTACAGTGACTACTACTACTTGGACTACAGTGACTACTATTACTTGGACTACAGTGACTACTACTACTTGGACTACCGTGACTACCACTACTTGGACTACAGTGACTACTACTACTTGGACTACAGTGACTACTTCTACTTGGACTACAGTGACTACTTCTACTTGGACTACAGTGACTACTTCTACTTGGACTACAGTGACTACTTCTACTTGGACTACAGTGACTACTATTACTTGGACTACAGTGACTACTACTATTACTACTTCTTGGACTACTGTGACTATTACTACTACTTGGACTACTGTAACTATTACTACTGCTTGGACTACAGTGACTACTATTACTACTACTTGGACTACAGTGACTACTATTACTATTTTAACGACAGTGACTACTATTACTACTACTTGGACGACAGTGACTATTACTTGGACTACAGTGACTTACTATTCCTACTACTTGAACTACAGTGACTACAGTAACTACTGCTTGAACTACAGTGACTATTACTATTACTTGGAGTACAGTAACTACTACTATTACTACTACTTGGACTACAGTGACTATTACTACTACTTGGACAGTGACTATTACTATTACTTGGACTACAGTGACTACTATTACTATTGGAGTACAGTGACTACCACTATTACTACTACTTGGACTACAGTGACTACTATTACTACTACTTGCACTACAGTGACTACCACTGTTACTACTACTTGCACTACAGTGACTACTACTATTGCTACTACTTTCACTATAGTGACTACTACTATTACTACTACTTGGACTACTGTGACTATTACTACTACTTGGACTACTGTGACTACTATTACTACTACTTGGACTACTGTGACTACTATTACTACTACTTGGACTACTGTGACTACTACTTACACTACAGTGACTACCACTGTTACTACTACTTGGACTACAGACTACTACTATTACTACTACTTGGACTACTGTGACTACTACTATTACTACAACTTGGACTACTGACTATTACTACTACTTGGACTACTGTGACTACTACTATTACTACTACTTGGACTACTGTGACTATTACTGTTACTTCATGTATTAATATTGGTAGAATTACCGACAATATGTTAAGTAAAAGGACACAAATGCAACTAATGAGACATTTTATTGTGGCAACGTTTCGCTATCCAGGGCTTTTTCAAGCTCCTGGCTTCAAAAAGCTTGAAAAAGCTCCTGGAGAGCGAAACGTTGCCACAATAAAATGTCTCATTAGTTGCATTTGTGTCCTTTTACTTAATACACTGTTACTTCAATTGTTATATTTGTTTCATTTTATGTCCCCTGACCATTCTCAAGGTTTCTTTGACCTATTAATGTGATTTTTACTGTCACTGTACCTCGCCATATCACTGTTACTACACTGCATCGTTGTTACACTGTATCACTGCATCGTTGTTACTATATTGCATTGTTACTACACTGCATCGTTGTTACTACACTGCATCGTTGTTACTACACTGTATCACTGTTACTACACTGCAGCGTTGTTACTACACTGCATCGTTGTTACACTGCATCGTTGTTACTACACTGCATCGTTGTTACTACACTGTATCACTGTTACTACACTGCATCGTTGTTACTACATTGCATCGTTGTTACTACACTGTATCACTGTTACTACACTGCATTGTTGTTACTACACTGCATCGTTGTTACTACACTGCATCGTTGTTACTACACTGCATCGTTGTTACACTGCATCGTTGTTACTACACTGCATCGTTGTTACTACACTGCATCGTTGTTACTACACTGCATCGTTGTTACTACACTGCATTGTTGTTACACTGTATCACTGTTACTACACTGCATCGTTGTTACTACACTGCATTGTTGTTACACTGTATCACTGTTACTACACTGCATCGTTGTTACTACACTGCATTGTTGTTACACTGTATCACTGTTACTACACTGCATCGTTGTTACTACACTGCATTGTTGTTACACTGTATCACTGTTACTACACTGCATCGTTGTTACTACACTGCATTGTTGTTACACTGTATCACTGTTACTACACTGCATTGTTGTTACACTGTATCACTGTTACCAAACTATCTCAACGTTCATGAGAATTTTCATCATTGGTTAACCCTGAGATGCAACACCGATGAGTGTGTACTCGCCTAATTGTACTCACCTAATTGTGGTTGCAGGGGTCGATACTCAGCTCCTGGCCCCGCCTCTTTGCTGTCCGCTACTGGGTCTCTGCTCTCCCTGCTCCATGAGCTTTATCATACCTTGTCTTAAAACTATGTATGGTTCCCGCCTCCACTATATCGTTCGCTAGACTATTCCACTTCCTAACTACTCTATGGCTGAAGAAATGCTTCCTAACATCCCTTTGACTCATCTGAGTCTTCAGCTTCCAGTTGTGTCCCCTTGTTTCTGTATTCCCTCTCTGGAACATCCTGTCACTATCTACCTTGTCGATTCCCTGCAGTATATTGTATGTCGTTATCATGTCTCCTCTAACCCTTCTGTCCTCCAGTGTTGTTAGTCCTATTTCCCTCAACCTTTCTTCATATGGCATTCCCCTGAGCTGTGGAACTAGCCTTGTCGCAAACCTTTGCACTTTCTCTAATTTCTTGACGTGCTTGACCAGGTGTGGGTTCCAGACTGGTGCTGCATACTCTAGTATGGGCCTGACGTACACGGTGTACAGTGTCTTGAACGATTCCTTGTTAAGGTAACGGAACGCTAATCTTAGGTTTGCCAGTCGCCCATATGCTGCCGCGGTTATCTGGTTGATGTGTGTTTCCGGAGACGTGCTTGGCGTTATACTCACCCCAAGATCTTTCTCCTTTGATGTGGTTTGTAGCCTTTGTCCGCCTAGCCTGTACTCTGTCAGCGGTCTTGTTTGCCCTTCTCCGATCCTCATGACTTTGCATTTGGTGGGGTTAAATGGGTGTTTTTTGTGTGTATGGGCATGTGTGTGACTTTGTATGGGCATGTGTGTGACTTTGTATGGGCGTGTGTGTGTGTTTGTGTGTATGGGCGTGTGTGTGTGTATGGGCGTGTGTGTGTTTGTGTGTGTATGGGCGTGTATGTATGGGTGGGTGTGCGTGCGTATGTGGGCTTGGTGGTGGTAGGGGTGGTGATGTGTGCCGCTTGTGCCCAGTGCCAATTTGGACGTGGTGGAGCGACGTAGTGGCCCTTGCAGGCACTAAACCTCCTGGCACCCCTCACCCCCTCAAACACACCTGAAAAATAAACACCAGATAAACACCTACAAGAAGAAATACGGTGGTGGTAAGAAAGTAATCACCCCCAAGTTTGAAAAATACATTATTTTCGTGCCAGTGAAGGTAGTTTTTCCCTCGGTGAATACCCCCAGTGGTCCGTTGGGGGGCGGGACGAGGGGGACCACTTTTGCCCTTTTCCCCTCAAGCAGTTCGGTGTTGGTGGATCGTGACGATGCTGGTATTTAACTCTCGTGTTTCTCCCAGGCTGGTTAAGTAGGTGTGTGAGTGTGTGTGTGTGTGTGTGTTCACCAATTTTGTCCCTAAGCAAGTGCCACACATTGTGCGGGGGATTAGACACTTTGTTGAGGTCACATGTCTGGGCGTGTGTGTGTGTGTGTGTGTGTGTGTGTGTGTGTGTGTGTGTGTGTGTGTAGAAATTAGGAAATTACGATGCGTTTGAGATTCTGGCGATTCGTGAAAGAGGGGACCACTATACCGTCTATAGAGCAAATGAGAAAGAGAGAGAGAGAGAGACTTATCTAAAGAGGATTTCTAAACAAGAAAGAGACATTCGCTGTATTAGAGCACATTATTGAGATGTTTCGCCCATCAGGTACTTTATCAACCCAATGAAAGGTCTCTGTAACCTCGCTGGAAATACTACAAGCTGCTGGGTGCGAGTTAGACCTGCCTAGCCAGGGCCAGTAGACCTACTGAAGTGTTTCACTTTTCTTATTTATGCCATTTTGTTTTCTTTGATGTCATGTTTCCTTTCTTTGATATTGTCTTTTTTCTTAATTATGTCTTCTTTCTTCATTGTCTTCTTTATTAATTATGTCTTCTTGTTATATCTTGTTTCTTCATTCTTATGTCTTGATTCTTTGATGTGATGTTATTCCTTTTTCTTTGATATTTTGTTTCCTTCAATGTTGTTTCTTGTTTCTTTGACGTCATGTCTTGTTTCTTTGATGTCATGTCTTGTTTCTTTGACATCATGTCTTGTTTCTTTGGTGCTATGTTCTTATATCTTGTTTATTTGATGTTGTGTCAGGTTTCTTTGATTTTATGTTATGTCATGTTTCTTTGTTATATTCTTGTCTGGCTTCCTTCCTCAGCCACTAGCAGCGCGCTGCCACGAAACCAAACACCGAGATTAGAATAAAATCTGCTATAACTGCTTTAAAACCATTAATGTGCTGCTGGTTAGAAAACGCTGTTGGAATTTTTAGCGTGAAGGTGTCGCGTTTGCCCAGCCGAGCTGGGCAAACACTCTGAAGTGTTATGGTCTATATATTAAAAAGTCTCAGCTCTTAGCAAAGCCAGTGATTTATATCAATGTGGCTGAGACATTCAGAGGCTTGTAAAAATATCTGAGATGACCAGAGTCGAGAAAAACTAAAACTAATTTTGGTGCAGTGGAGTTTGTAGGTGACAGATGATTGGTGGTGGTGCGAGGCTGGTGTTCATTATGGTGAGGGGGGTCTGAAGGTATGCCAGTGTTCAGTCTGGTAAGGGGGTCTGAAGGTATGCTAGTGTTCAGTCTGGTGAGTAATCTGAAAGTATGCCAATTTTCAGTCTTCTAAGGGAAGCTGAACGCACCCTGGCGTGAAGCCTCGTGAAGTGAGTCTGGAGACATGAGAAGTGCCTTTGCAAGGGACTCATTAAACTTGGGTGACATTCCTTTCTCAGTGATCTTAGTTTCTGGGTGACTTCCTTTACTGAGAATCTGTCATTCTGGGAACCCCTCTTTCCTACAGTTAAAGGGTTGCTCTGTCCTCGTCACTGGATGACCCTAGACACCGTCTTGATGAACACATTGAGGATATCTAACACAACCCACTACCACCATCAGAATACTCTCTCTAGCTTTACTATCTATCTCTTCATCGCCTATCTATCTCTTTGGCTCTACTTTCTCAATTGCTACCACGTTATCCCAAGACTCCAAGTTAAGTAAAGCCCTGGAAATCTTCCGCTTAGCAAATCACCAGTAAACACGCAACAGTGTCCTTAAGACATTCTTGTTTGTGACACAGCTGGTTCCGGAGTCTTGGGCGAAACATCTAGTGGTCACGTGTTGTGCTGCTGTGCAGTACTGCACAGTACCATCCAAAGCTAAATAGTTCTTTAGTGATGTAATGAGAGAAACTGGGGGGAATTCACGTAGAATACGTGGATCTTCAGTGGAAATACGTGGATCTTCAGTGGAAATACGTGGGTCCTCAGTGGAAATACGTGGGTCCTCAGTGGAAATACGTGGGTCCTCAGTGGAAATACGTGGGTCCTCAGTGGAAATATAGATTCTCAGGGGAACTACATGGGTCCTCAGTGAAAATACATGGGTTCTCAGGGAAACTACATGGGTTCTCAGTGGAAATACATGGGTTCTCATGGAAACTACATGGGTTGTCAGTGGAAATACATGGGTTCTCAGGGAAACTACTTGGATGTTCAGTGGAAATATTCCGTCTTAAAGTGCCTCGCTGTTAAACCACAATGATAGACATTGCATTTCAACTTAGGTAATAAATTAGGTTAAAGTTGTTCTCGGTGCTGGAACAGGACGACGACTGCACCTCCAGTCACAGCTGCACCTCCAGTCACAGCTGCACCTCCAGTCGCAGCTGCACCTCCAGTCACAGCTGCACCTCTGTACTAGTCAGATTTTTTCCTCATGTTCCTTAAATTCCTGTCATGTACGTCAGGCCGCAACAAACTATCACGAAAAATACTTAGAATAGTAAAAGTAATTTTTTTATTACCATCGTACATATTATTATTATTATTATTGTCTCACGGACTCTCATATTTGAGATGGCAGGTAAATCTCTCTACATTCAGTATACACTTATCTTCACATTTTTGCTTTGTGATACCTTATCTTGGAATAATTTCTATATACTAACTTGTTCGAGACAGTGGCTTAGGAGTCATAGCCATGAGTATCGAAAAAAATTATTAAAATACATGTAGAAAAAAGAAAGTTGGTTAGCACTTTTTTATCCATGAAATTTCTTAAAAAAATAGGAAATTTTGAAGTTGGAATGTTTGAATATGTTATGTACTGGTACATGTATGTACAATTATCATACATAGTAACATTGGGATCCTGAACTGATAACGTGTTCAGTGTCAGCTGTATCTTACACTCGGTGGAATAAATTTAAAATAGGTGCGGGGGCAGCTGTAGATATTGGGTGTTTATGAGAAGAGAAAGTAGCGGCAGCAATGATGTTGAATGAAAAAAAAATGAGGATAAGGGGGCTAAAATGTGATTTAGAGTAAAAAAAAAAAAAGAGATTTGAGAAGTGGGAGGCTGTGGGGGGAGGGGGTTTAGGGAATTTTGAGCCTAGAAAGTTATTATTTTATGAGAGTTTTAATGCTAAAGTTGGGGAAGCTCTTGAAGAAGGTGAAGTAGGTAATTTTGGTAGTGCAAGGTGTTAAAGAGGAGGTTTTTATTTGGATTTTGCTTACCAAAATAAGGTAAGGTGATAGACGATACCTGAATGAAAACATTACAAGGTATGATAGCAGTGCACAGTGTGAACACTAGTGGAGTGTTTTAGTGGATACAAGGATGGGGGTTGTACTTGTGGATACTCGTGTTTTTAGAGGAACTGCTATGTCTGGTCACTCTAAGTGATGGTAATAGGGAATCAGAGTGCACTGAGAGCATTGAAGTAAAGAAAGTCATTGAAGTAAAGAAAGGAATGGTTAGTGAAAGTTATGAAGAATTGTAGAAAGGTTTGATAAAGCGATGGAAAGGGATGAAGATGTAGAAGAAATGTAGTGTTAATTAAGTCTGCTTTGTTGGAGTGAATACAAGAGGCTTGTGCTTACAGGAGGGGGATAGTGAAGAGGAAATAGTAAGGGAGAAAAAAGTTGATGTATGGATGTTTTCACAATGTCAGAATGACAAAGAACTCGTATAATATAGAGTAGAAAAAAAGAGAGAGAGAGGGGGGGGGGTAAATGGGTAGTGAATAGCTGAAAAAAAGAGAAAATGGGTGATCATCAATAAATTTTGCCGAGTTCATATAACAGTTTTAGAGAGAAAATACTCTCGAGTTGTTTAACGTGAAATGGAAGAAAAAAATTCGTGCATTGGAAAGTAAAAAAAAAAAGAGGAGATTTGTTAGGAAGAAAAAGAGTGGAAAGTGAATATGGAGGAGGTGAAGCTGTAATCAGGTTGGCAGCGGTAAAAGCATCTACGATGAATATACTCTTGGGAAATGTTGAGAACAGGTGGTGATAAAGTAGATGGTTTGTGTTAATTATGAGGTTTATAGGAGTGAAGACAAAAAAACAGTAGGAGTATTAATTATTAAGAGACGATTGTTAAGAGATGCTAAAAGAAGGATGTACCAGAATACAATGGTGATGACGGTTTGTACGAGTGTAAAGAATATTTGAATATTGTAGCGAGGATAAGGTGGTGGTCTGAGAGCAGTGTGTGGTGTGATAGTTATTAAGAGAACAAAGAGTGAAGATGATATAAGAATGTGGAGTGGCAGGAAAATCATCATTTAAAGAACGGAGGACTCTTTATTTTTAAGGTAATCTGGTCATAGAGAGAAAAAATCTTGAACAAGATAGATTGATTAAGGTGGTCTGTCAGTCTTGTCTGAATGGACGGTGGTAAAGCGCGGTGACCTTCAAAACTTGTTTGCTCATCACTCAGCGCAATATTACTTACCCTCACGGCAGTATTACACGACTCGCTAACAGAATATCTCATTCCCAGGACCCAGTGAATTATTATACTTCCTCATTGATATATTATCTAAAAGTAACAGGTAATCCAGTTTAAAACCTTCCACTCATCAAGCCATTCTATATTAATTTAAGTTGATTCATTCTGTGAATCAAATAGACACTGAGTTGCACTAATAACTTGAAAATTGGCTTCCTCAGTGTGGCCGACAGTCCCGCGATCCACTGAAAAGCATCTCAGGCTTTTAAGACGCCACTGTGGATGGCTTCAGGGGGAGAGTTAGATGGAGAGCGTAAAGGTTTTAAGAGGTACGGTCTTGAACAGCCAGCAGGCATGTGTGAGAGCGGTAATATCTCTGAAAAAAATTGGGGAAACCTACGAGCAGGACTTGATAACTGGAGGTGTGAAATACAGTCCCTGCATTTTGTAAGTGGGATGGAAGTATTTCCGTTCAGTGGATCGTCAGTGGAGCTTGATTTGTGTTCCAATTTGAAAGAACAGCTAACTACTAAGTGATGGTGAATATTTCTTTCTTTGAATAACCTTCCTTGGTGAGAGTTAATAATAATCATATA
Organism: Cherax destructor; assembly: GCA_009830355.1. NCBI lineage: Eukaryota > Metazoa > Arthropoda > Malacostraca > Decapoda > Parastacidae > Cherax > Cherax destructor. The sequence continues at coordinate 38,938 of WNWK01000054.1, forward strand.
AAAATAATACAGAAACTATAATTAATATATTATATGCACTAAAATTAGTGAAAATCGTTTGTTTCCAGCTCCTGGGCCTTGCTAGAGCGGCACTCACAGAGACATTACACTCACTTTTTATTTTTTAAAAAATAAACAATTAGGTTATGCTGCTAGACCGTAAGTTGCCCAGTAATGTTTTGCCAACACGTTTACTGACATGTTTGTTTCTGAAGGAAAAATAAACTACCTCGAGGGAGGAGGAGTTACTAAAAAAAATACGTTGATATTTAAGCGTTTTTAAAAGGAAGAATCTCCGGTGTGTTGCACAGTGGAGTGTCTGGTGAACACCATGGGATGAACACACACACACACACACACACACACACACACACACACACACACACACACAAACCTGGTCAAGTATGTCAAGAAACTAGAGACAGAGGTTTACAACGAGACTAATCCCGGAAGAAAGGAGTATGTCCTACGAGAAGAGGTGAGGGAAACTCAACATGATGTCACTAGACTAAAGAAAGACTGGGGGTGATATGATAACGTATAAAATACTGAGAGTAATTTATAGGGTGAACAAGAGCAGATTGTTCGAGAGGCGAGAAACAGGAAGTTGAAAGCATAGATGAGCCATAGATGGTAGGAATTATCTCCTCAGTCTTAGAGTAGTCTGGAAGTGGAACCATCTAGAGAGCGAAGTGGTAGAGGCAGAATGAATACATAGCTTTAAGAAGAGGTAAAATAGGGCTCCCGAAGCCGAGAGTTATTTTAGTAGCTTCCATCGAAAACGCGGGTCCAGGAGCTGAGACTCGACCCCTGCAACCACGTATAGCTAAATATATACGAGTACACACACAAACACAGATCCTGCTTACAGGAATCCCAACAGTCAGATATAAAGAACATTATTCATTATGACCAGCGTGTAAGAAATTAAAAGCACAGTGAAAATATTAAAGTTTGCTAAGAGAGAGAGAAAAAAAAAATACATTCATACATCCTGCTTCATTAACATGATGGATGGCTTTCCTCCATTTAAGGACCTTTTCTTCATGATCTTTTCACACAATTCTAGCTGCAAATACACTCCCAAAACACTCCCGCAAACTGGGAAAGAAGTGGACGACCTTTTGGCTGGTTCTGGACCATTTAAGAGTCGCCACTGGATAATGGTCCAGTAACGGAACGTCGTTCACTTTTATTTCAAATGTTTGGCCTTGTGATTTGTTCCGCCCACAGATGTGTATTTTATTCTACAAATAAAAATAATTCCTCCCACAAGTGGTTCAAAGGACATATAGCAAAGGGATTTCTTTTTAATGTGATGTCACGAACCCTGACAAAACCTCGTATATGTGAAACGTCTTAATAAAAAAGAAAAAGGTTCATTTTGCTATTTTTTTTTTAAATCACGTTGTCTGTGCCATCCTCCAACCAACCTCCCACAACATGCAGACGAGTAGTGTCAGCAGGTTTACTAATAATCGAGAAAACGACACGTTTCGCCACGAGTGGCTTCATCAGCCTTATTGACTTCATCGATCTTTTAGAACTGATGAATCCACTCGTGGCAAAACGGTCCCTTTTTTAATAAATATCCTCAGCTGTACCAAAGTTCCACCTGAGCCAAGACAGACTGTATCATTCTAAGCTCCTCGCCTCTCCCTCCCAACCTCTCTTAGGCGAGGAGAGAAAGAATTATACGCTGGGGATCTAGTTGGGGAGGTGGCAAATACTGCCTGTTTACACTCGGGAAATAAAGACACTGGTGGTCTTTTACTGCAACGCCTAGCGCAAGGCTGGACTTTTATCAATGGCTTTTGCCATTACGTACCTGTTTACACTCGCAAGTCAAGGCTCCAGGGACAACAAACATTAGTTGGTCAAGGTTAAGAGGAGAGAGACATTTACACAATGTTCCTTGCAGTTTGTTTTATTCGAACTTATAGGAGGGAAAGCGTCCTTGGGAAGCTGTCATTGGGAAAATATCCTTGGGAAGCTGTCCTTGAGAATGTCCTTGGGAAAATATCCTTTGGAAGCTGTCCTTGGGAAAGCTGTCCTTGGGAAAATACCCTTGGTAAACTGTCCTTGGGAAGCTGTCCTTGGAAAAATATCCCTGAGAAGCTGTCCTTGGAAAAATATCCCTGAGAAGCTGTCCTTGGAAAAATATCTTTGAGAAGCCGTCCTTGTGAAGGTGTCCTCAGGAATCTATCTTTGCGAGGCGAGGCTTCCCAATGGCAAGGTGAGGGAAGGGAAGAGGGTGAAGGGAAAATGGTGCTACTGTCCTGTTTCTTGTTCAGATCTTTCTGAGAGCTCTTGGGGAGACTTACCGAATGTGAGAAAGACTGGGGATCTTTATAGTTGGGGAAATATTGAAACATTGAAGGGACAGGGACTTTACGAAGGATTTAGAGGGGAGGGGTGGTCTTTGTAAAGCACTGTGTTGGGGTCTTTAGTGTGTTCAGGAAGACAAGGGTCTTCAGGAAACATCCTAGGGTCTTCAGGAAGCACACTAGGGTTTTCAAGAAGCATTCTAAGGTCTCCAGAAATGATTCTAGGGTCTTCAAAGAGTACTCTGGTATCTACGAGATACACTAGTGTTTTCAAGAAGCACGCCAGGGACTACAGAGTTCCTAGCAGAGCGGTTGTGGTCTTGATCTCGGTCTTTATCTCCGCAGCGTCCGAACAAAAGCTGCTACGGCGATAAAATTAATTTGGGTTGATATGTGTGTTTTTCGTTTCCTGCATTGCAGCTCGTCTATACGCTCGCACTGGCTGCTGCTGCTGCTGCTGCTGCTGCTGTTGTTGTTACTGCTGTCGTTGCTGCTGCTGTTGTTGCTGCTGCTTCTGCTGCTTTTATTTTTCTGCTACGACTTCTGCTGCTGTTGCTGATACTGCTGATGTTACCATTTCTACTTCTGCTTCTATTTGCCTTTGTGCTGTGTTGTTGCTGTTATTGTTTTGTTTTTCAGCTTCTGTTGCTGCTGCTTCTGTTGGCTCTTTTCCTGTAGTTCCTGCTACTGCATAACTTTATTCATTAAAAGGTTATAATGTTTCGTCACACACACACACACACACACACACAGAAGAAAGGTTAAGGGAAATTGGCCTGACGACACTGGAGAACAGGAGGGTTAGGGAAGACATGATAACGACATACAAAATACTGCGAGAAATTGACAAGGTGGACAGAGATGTTCCAGAGATGGGACACAGCAACAAGGGGTCACAATTGGAAGTTGAAAACTCAGATGAGTCAAAGGGATGTTAGGAAGTATTTCTTCAGTCATAGAGTTGTCAGGAAGTGGAATAGTCTAGCAAGTGACGTAGTGGAGGCAGGAACCATACATAGTTTTAAGACGAGGTATGATAAAGCTCATGGAGCAGGGAGAGAGAGGACCTAGTAGCGATCAGTAAAGAGGCGGGGCCAGGAGCTATGACTCTATCCCTGCAACCACAAATAGGTGAGTACATGTAAGTAAAGAGTTACTTTTGAATACAGGGTAGTGGTGAAAGTATTGCAGTGATGCAGTGTTCTTCTTTCCCTGCCTGATGCTTCCTGGCAACACTACGTCAGGGAGCTCATCTGGGCGGGGCTGCCTGCGAAGATTGCGAGGATTTAGTGAGATTTACATTTACTGCATGATCCTAACACCACCCCCGGATGCTGCTAACCCAAATTCCAGCCACGGGAAGAGGGCGAGACTGGCGTGCCTCAGAGCCTGGCTAGAGTTGCAGGCAAAGATGTTTCGTCTTAATTAGGAGCAAATTTGTTGTGGTGAGATGTTATGTTGATGTGGGCATTTTCATGAAGATGCTGAAGACGTCTACACCAGCACCGCAATGTTACAGGAGACGTCGACACTAGCACTGTAATGTTGCAGGAGACGTCGACACCACGTGATAAATTTGCAGTAGACATCAACACCACTCTGAACACTTTGCAGTACATGTCGACACCACCCTGATAACCTAGCAGTAAACATCCACACAACAGTGATGACATTGCAGTAGACGTCAACAATGGTACCTTGATTGTGTATTGCCCCACACTGCCACTTTTAGCGACTCTCTCACCAGGCAGCTGGATGTGTCCGCAGGTAACTAAATACGTTAGCAGGTGGCTAGCAGTGTCAGCAGGTCCTCTGGCAACACAGTAAGGCTCCTGTGCTGGAGTCAGTGTGCCAGCTCCACTCTTTCATCACCAGCGGCCGTAAAGATAAACACGGAGCCACGTTACAGTATTGGCACGTAAGATGGCCATCCCGTCACTCATCTCCAGGTATCTTGCACAGCGTGTCACAAGCAACTGTGCTTCCCATCCTCCTCGAAGAACCACCGATAACTTAACCTCGCAAGGGGCTAGAGCTACACTTACAAGAGATGAGGTGTAAAGTGGATACCAGAATTCTTTCACGACTCCAGGAGTAAAGTGTATGTATACCAGTATTCTCTCACGACGGTAGGTGTAAAGTGGATACCAGTATTCTCTCACGACTCCAGGGGTAACGTGTATACCGGCATTCTCTCACGACTGTAGGTGTAAAGTGGATACCAGTATTCTCTAACAACTCCAGGGGTCAAGTGTATACCAGTATTCTCTCAGGACTTGGAAAATGGGAACATTTGTTCCCTCACGACTTGGTGTAAAGTGGAAACCTGTATTCCATTAGGAATGCCAGAATTCCCGCAGGTCTCCAGATTTCCCCGAGGTGCTTTAGGTGAAGAGCAGAGATGAGCCAAAATACCCTTAGCACATCCTCCTCCTCATGTTGATTTTGTTTAGGGGGTAAAACCTGAAATCATTACGGGTCATTCAGCGCTTGGGGAGTGGGAGGTAATCAGGTCTTAGCTAGGGAAGGAGATGGTACCTCCAGTTCTTCGGATCAAAGCCCCTTCACTAACATCAAAGCATCCCCTCCATCCGCCACCGTAAATGGAGTAGAACCTTAGGAGTAAGGTTCTCAGGACAAGGCAGTGAGAACCCCGGAAACGATGTGATGATGCAGCACTTTAGCGTCAGGGTTAGGTGAGTGAGCCACGGTGTATTGGGCTGAGTTGTAGCCCGGGTAATCTGAGTTGGCGGTGTGTAGTCGGTTGTGCACGGTGTTTGAGCTGAGTTGGCCAGTGTAGCATGCTGAGTTGTAGCCACGGTGTATTGTAGTGCTGAGTTGTAGCCACGGTGTATTGTAGTGCTGAGTTGTAGCCACGGTGTATTGTAGTGCTGAGTTGTAGCCACGGTGTATTGTAGTGCTGAGTTGTAGCCACGGTGTATTGTAGTGCTGAGTTGTAGCCACGGTGTATTGTAGTGCTGAGTTGTAGCCACGGTGTATTGTAGTGCTGAGTTGTAGCCACGGTGTATTGTAGTGCTGAGTTGTAGCCACGGTGTATTGTAGTGCTGAGTTGTAGCCACGGTGTATTGTAGTGCTGAGTTGTAGCCACGGTGTATTGTAGTCTGAGTTGTATGCCACGGTGTATTGTAGTGCTGAGTTGTAGCCACGGTGTATTGTAGTGCTGAGTTGTAGCCACGGTGTATTGTAGTGCTGAGTTGTAGCCACGGTGTATTGTAGTGCTGAGTTGTAGCCACGGTGTATTGTAGTGCTGAGTTGTAGCCACGGTGTATTGTAGTGCTGAGTTGTAGCCACGGTGTATTGTAGTGCTGAGTTGTAGCCACGGTGTATTGTAGTGCTGAGTTGTAGCCACGGTGTATTGTAGTGCTGAGTTGTAGCCACGGTGTATTGTAGTGCTGAGTTGTAGCCACGGTGTATTGTAGTGCTGAGTTGTAGCCACGGTGTATTGTAGTGCTGAGTTGTAGCCACGGTGTATTGTAGTGCTGAGTTGTAGCCACGGTGTATTGTAGTGCTGAGTTGTAGCCACGGTGTATTGTAGTGCTGAGTTGTAGCCACGGTGTATTGCGTAGTGCACTGAGTTGTAGCCACGGTGTATTGTAGTGCTGAGTTGTAGCCACGGTGTATTGTAGTGCTGAGTTGTAGCCACGGTGTATTGTAGTGCTGAGTTGTAGCCACGGTGTATTGTAGTGCTGAGTTGTAGCCACGGTGTATTGTAGTGCTGAGTTGTAGCCACGGTGTATTGTAGTGCTGAGTTGTAGCCACGGTGTATTGTAGTGCTGAGTTGTAGCCACGGTGTATTGAGTAGTGCTGAGTTGTAGCCACGGTGTATTGTAGTGCTGAGTTGTAACGTGTATTGTGCTGAGTTGTAGCCACGGTGTATAGTGCTAGTTGTGAGGTGATTGTAGTGCTGAGTTGTAGCCACGTGTATGTAGTGCTGAGTTGTAGCCACGGTGTATTGAGTAGTGCTGAGTTGTAGCCACGGAGAATGTCTAGTTCCGGCTCGCACTCACCAGGGTACTCTGAAGTGGGTGTTGTGTACTCAGGTATGTAGTTGCTGGAAAAGCTTGGACCTCACGATTGCGTCTTTACTTGCTGGAGTCCACCCTGGAAGGCGGCTTAAGTTACTAGCAGGAGAAAAGAACGTGGCGCAGATGTTCTGTTTCCTGGAAATGGAGAAGCTGGAAGCAGCAGGAGCTGCTGCTGCTTGCTGCTATTATTACTACTGCTGTTGCTACTACTGCTGCTACCACTACTATTACTACTACTGCTGCTACCACCACTATTACTACTACTGTTACTACAACTACTATTACTAATACTATTACTACAACTACTATTACTACTACTAATATTACTACTACTGTTATTACAACTACTAGTATTACTACTATTACTACAATTACTAATACTACTACTATTACAACTAATATTACTGCTACTATTACTACAACTACTAATATTACTACTATTACTACTACTATTACTACTACAATTACTGCTACTGCTTTGCTGCTGCTGCTGCTACTACTGCTGCTGCTATTTCTGTTGCTGCTAGTACTACTACTACTACTAATAATAATACTATTACTACTGCTGCTGCTGCTCCTGCTGTTCACCGAGCATGAAACTGCTCTCTTTGCCAATACAACATAAACATTCCGAATAAACAGTATCTGTATATGATGCACTTCCAGGAGACCAAAATGAGAATATATATATATATATATATATATATATATATATATATATATATATATATATATATATATATATATATATAAGAAATCGTTAACCCTTGTGTGTGTGTGTGTAAGGAATGCTGGAGGCTTGAACCTCCGTCCGCTGATCGCAAGATGGATGATGTTTCGGCGCGTCCTGTTTCCCCAACACCAAACCAAAGAAAAATCCACAGCAACTTTCGTCGAATTCGTAATGTTAGGAAAGTCACTGAGTAGAGAGACTCGCACGTTCTTGATCCCTGGAATTGGACCTGACCTCGCCTTCGTTGGATGATCTCCCAGTCAAGGCCATGTATGACAACGGGTTTAGCTCTCCCTTGAATTAAAGGTGAACATAGAATTTTAGCTTTTATAGAAAGGAGCACAGTAACAGGTCTACTACAGTGCTCAGGTTATGCTTTATGTATCCTTGGTAAGGTTTTATTTAGGTTATGCTGCATAGTTCTGGTCTCTATATTACAGAATGGACATAAATCCACTAGTAGACATTAAGGACGATGAACCCGTGTATTGGAAGTTTTTCATAGAATAGAGGTCAATGAATTTTCACTCTGGAATAATGTAGAATTAGGGGGATATGATTGAAATGTACAAATGGAATACAGGTATAAATAAAGGGAATATAAACTGTTGAATGACCTGGAATGACCTGACAGTGGGTCAGGTAGGTGGTGATTGCCAATATGACGTTTTCCAGAGAATAGTTCTAGCTGCCCACTCAAAAGTTACTCAGGTCAGCTCACCGTCAGTGATAAGGAAATGTGTAGAATTTTTAACACTTACTTCCTCTCAGTTTTTACACAGGAAGATACTAGCGATATTCCAGAAATAATAAATTATGTAGACCAGGACAATAGTAAACTATGCACGATCAGGGTCACAAGTGACATGGTCCTTAGACAAATCGATAAATTAAAACCTAACAAATCCCCAGGCCCTGATGAACTGTATGCAAGGGTTCTAAAGGAATGTAAAGAGGAGCTTAGCAAACCTATGGCTAATCTTTTCAACATATCACTGCAAACTGGCATGGTGCCAGATAAGTGGAAAATTGCAAATGTAATACCTATTTTCAAAGCAGGAGACAGGTCCTTAGCTTCGAACTATAGACCAATAAGCCTAACCTCCATAGTGGGAAAATTTATGGAATCAATAATTGCCGAGGCAATTCGCAGCCATCTTGAAAAGCATAAATTAATCAACGAATCTCAGCACGGTTTTACAAAAGGGCGTTCCTGCCTTACAAATTTAATAACTTTTTTCACTAAGGTATTTGAGGAGGTAAATCATGGTAATGAATATGATTGTGTATATGGACTTCAGTAAGGCTTTTGATAGAGTCCCACATCAGAGACTATTGAGGAAAATTAAGGCACACGGAATAGGAGGAGAAATTTTTTCCTGGATAGAGGCATGGTTGACAAATAGGCAGCAGAGAGTTTGCATAAATGGGGAGAAATCAGAGTGGGGAAGCGTCACAAGTGGTGTTCCACAGGGGTCAGTATTGGGCCCCTTGTTGTTCACAATGTACATAAACTACATAGATGAGGGAATAAATAGCGACATAAGCAAGTTTGCCGATGACACCAAAATAGGCCGTCCAATTCATTCAAATGAGGACATTAGAGCACTCCAGGAAGATTTGAATAGACTGATGCAGTGGTCGGAGAAGTGGCAGATGCAGTTTAATATAGATAAATGCAAAGTTCTAAATATTGGACAGGACAATAACCATGCCACATATAAACTAAATAATGTAGATCTTAATACTACTGATTGCGAAAAGGATTTAGGAGTTCTGGTTAGCAGTAATCTAAAACCAAGACAGCAGTGCATAAGTGTTCGCAATAAAGCGAACAGAATCCTTGGCTTCATATCAAGAAGCATAAATAATAGGAGTCCTCAGGTTGTTCTTCAACTCTATATATCCTTGGTTAGGCCTCATCTAGATTATGCTGCACAGTTTTGGTCACCGTATTACAGAATGGATATAAATGCTCTGGAAAACGTACAAAGGAGGATGACTAAGTTGATTCCATGTATCAGAAATCTTCCCTATGAGGATAGACTGAGGGCCCTGAATCTGCACTCTCTAGAAAGGCGTAGAATTAGGGGGGATATGATTGAGGTGTATAAATGGAAAACAGGAATAAATAAAGGGGATGTAAATAGCGTGCTAAAAATATCTTGTATTGACAGGACTCGCAGCAATGGCTTTAAGTTGGATAAATTCAGATTCAGGAGGGATATAGGAAAGCATTGGTTTGGTAATAGAGTTGTCGATGAGTGGAACAAACTCCCGAGTACAGTTATAGAGGCTAAAACGTTGTGTAGTTTTAAAAATTGGCTAGATAAATATATGAGTGGGTGCGGGTGGGTGTGAGTTGTACCTGACTAGTTTGTGCTACTAGGTCAGATGCCGTGCTCCTTCCTTAAGTGAATGTAACCTGACCTGGCTGGGTCGGGGCATTGGCTTAAGCCGGTGGGAGACTTGGACCTGCCTCGCATGGGCCAGTAGGCCTGCTGCAGTGTTCCTTCTTTCTTATGTTCTTATGCGTGCGTCGCGGCGGCGGTGTTTGCCGCAGCTGCGGCTTGTAACAGTGTGTCCACTTATTACATCCCACACTCAGACCTTGAACGTAATTTTGGAATTATTCACATTTGTAAGGTGACAGATACACAAGGTGACAGATACACAAGGTGACATACACAAGGTGACAGATACACAAGGTGACAGATACACGAGGTGACAGATACACAAGGTGACAGATACACGAGGTGACAGATACACAAGGTGACAGATACACAAGGTGACAGATACACAAGGTGACAGATACACAAGGTGACAGATACACAAGGTGACATATACACAAGGTGACATATACACAAGGTGACATATACACAAGGTGACATATACACAAGGTGACATATACACAAGGTGACATATACACAAGGTGATAGATACACAAGGTGACAGATACACAAGGTGACAGATACACAAGGTGACAGATACACAAGGTGACAGATACACAAGGTGACAGATACACAAGGTGACAGATACACAAGGTGACAGATACACAAGGTGACAGATACACAAGGTGACAGATACACAAGGTGACAGATACACAAGGTGACAGATACACAAGATAACAGATACACAAGGTGACAGATACACAAGGTGACAGATACACAAGGTGACAGATACACAAGGTGACAGATACACAAGGTGACAGATACACAAGGTGACAGATTACACAAGGTGACAGATTACACAAGGTGACAGATTACACAAGGTGACAGATTACACAAGGTGACAGATGCACAAGGTGACAGATGCACAAGGTGACAGATACACAAGGTGACAGATACACAAGGTGACAGATACACAAGGTGACAGATACACAAGGTGACAGATACACAAGGTGACAGATACACAAGGAGACAGATACACAAGGAGACAGATACACAAGGAGACAGATACACAAGGAGACAGATACACAAGGAGACAGATACACAAGGTGACAGATACACAAGGTGACAGATACACAAGGTGACAGATACACAAGGTGACAGATACACAAGGTGACAGATACACAAGGTGACAGATACACAAGGTGACAGATACACAAGGTGACAGGATACACAAGGTGACAGGATACACAAGGTGACAGGATACACAAGGTGACAGGCTACACAAGGTGACAGGCTACACAAGGTGACAGGCTACACAAGGTGACAGGCTACACAAGGTGACAGGATACACAAGGTGACAGGATACACAAGGTGACAGGATACACAAGGTGACAGGATACACAAGGTGACAGGATACACAAGGTGACAGGATACACAAGGTGACAGGATACACAAGGTGACAGGATACACAAGGTGACAGGATACACAAGGTGACAGGATACACAAGGTGACAGATACACAAGGTGACAGATACACAAGGTGACAGATACACAAGGTGACAGATACACACGGTGACAGATACACAAGGTGACAGATACACAAGGTGACAGATACACAAGTTGATAGATACACAAGTTGATAGATACACAAGGTAATAGATACACAAGGTGATAGATACACAAGGTGATAGATACACAAGGTGACAGATACACAAGGAGACAGATACACAAGGAGACAGATACACAAGGAGATATATACACAAGGAGATAGATACACAAGGTGATAGATACACAAGGTGATAGATACACAAGGTGATAGATACACAAGGTGATAGATACACAAGGTGATAGATACACAAGGTGATAGATACACAAGGTGATAGATACACAAGGTGATAGATACACACACACATAAGACGACATATTCACAAGACGACAGACAAATAAGGTGACATCATTCAACAAGATTCTCATCATACGTCATCACACTGTGTATAACTACCACCATACACGTCACCACATTGCGTATAACTACCACTATACATGTCACCACACTGTATAACTACCACTATACACGTCAATACAGTGTATCACTACCACCATACACGTCACCACAATGTGTATCACTACCACCATACACGTCACCACACTGTGTATCACTACCACCATACACGTCACCACACTGTGTATCACTACCACCATACACGTCACCACACTGTGTATCACTACCACCATACACGTCACCACACTGTGTATCACTACCACCATACACGTCACCACACTGTGTATCACTACCACCATACACGTCACCACACTGTGTATCACTACCTCCCATACACTTTTTCTCTTCCAGTGTTTCTGAGGCCCTGGAATAGAAGGCATGGTGCCATGGCATTGTAGTGGCTGTGAGAGGTGTAGAGAGGCACTCGTGGTCTGGCACTCACGAAAGCGAGCGTGGTTAGGGGCCAGTTTATCGTGGTTCCCGGAGGAGAGGCCGTATAGCTGCTTCCTTCCTGGCACGCTGTTTTTCGTATTGGGAATGAGGTGAATATTAAAGGTGATCCTTCTCGTGTTGGTGTGTGGTCGTTCTGCTGCTGTGTGGTCGTTCTGATGCTGTGTGGTAGCTCTGTGTGGTCATTCTCGTGCTGTGTGGTCGTTCTGATGCTGTGTGGTCGTTCTGATGCTGTGTGGTCGTTCTGATGCTGTGTGGTCGTTCTGATGCTGTTTGGTCGTTCTGATGCTGTGTGGTCGTTCTGATGTGTGGTCATTCTCGTGCTGTGTGGTCGTTCTGATTGTGTGGTTCTTCTGTGTGGTCGTTCTGATGCTGTGTGGTTGTTCTGATGCTGTGTGGTTGTTCTGATGCTGTGTGATCGTTCTGATGCTGTGTGGTCGTTCTGATGCTGTGTGGTCGTTCTGATGCTGTGTGGTAGCTCTGATGTGTGGTCATTCTCGTGCTGTGTGATCGTTCTGATTGTGTGGTTCTTATGTGTGGTCGTTCTGATGCTGTGTGGTCGTTATAATTCTGTATGGTCGTTCTGATGCTGTGTGGTCGTTATAATTCTGTGTAATCGTTCTAATGTTGTGTGGTCGTTCTAATATGTGGTCGTTCTAATGTGTAATAGTTCTAATGTGTAATAGTTCTAATGCTGTGTGGTCGGTTCTAATGCTGTGTGGTCGTTCTGATGCTGTGTAATAGTTCTAATGCTGTGTGGTCGTAGTGTCAGTTTGAGCTGGGAGACTTCAGTTGTGTCAGCCTGAGGTGGGAGACTTCAGTTGTGTCAGCCTGAGGTGGGAGACTTCAGTTGTGTCAGCCTGAGGTGGGAGACTTCAGTTGTGTCAGCCTGAGGTGGGAGACTTCAGTTGTGTCAGCCTGAGGTGGGAGACTTCAGTTGTGTCAGCCTGAGGTGGGAGACTTCAGTTGTGTCAGCCTGAGGTGGGAGACTTCAGTTGTGTCAGCCTGAGGTGGGAGACTTCAGTTGTGTCAGCCTGAGGTGGGAGACTTCAGTTGTGTCAGCCTGAGGTGGGAGACTTCAGTTGTGTCAGCCTGAGGTGGGAGACTTCAGTTGTGTCAGCCTGAGGTGGGAGACTTCAGTTGTGTCAGCCTGAGGTGGGAGACTTCAGTTGTGTCAGCCTGAGGTGGGAGACTTCAGTTGTGTCAGCCTGAGGTGGGAGACTTCAGTTGTGTCAGCCTGAGGTGGGAGACTTCAGTTGTGTCAGCCTGAGGTGGGAGACTTCAGTTGTGTCAGCCTGAGGTGGGAGACTTCAGTTGTGTCAGCCTGAGGTGGGAGACTTCAGTTGTGTCAGCCTGAGGTGGGAGACTTCAGTTGTGTCAGCCTGAGGTGGGAGACTTCAGTTGTGTCAGCCTGAGGTGGAGACTTCAGTTGTGTCAGCCTGAGGTGGGAGACTTCAGTTGTGTCAGCCTGAGGTGGGAGACTTCAGTTGTGTCAGCCTGAGGTGGGAGACTTCAGTTGTGTCAGCCTGAGGTGGGAGACTTCAGTTGTGTCAGCCTGAGGTGGGAGACTTCAGTTGTGTCAGCCTGAGGTGGGAGACTTCAGTTGTGTCAGCCTGAGGTGGGAGACTTCAGTTGTGTCAGCCTGAGCTGGGAGACTTCAGTTGTGTCAGCCTGAGCTGGGAGACTTCAGTTGTGTCAGCCTGAGCTGGGAGACTTCAGTTGTGTCAGCCTGAGCTGGGAGACTTCAGTTGTGTCAGCCTGAGCTGGGAGACTTCAGTTGTGTCAGCCTGAGCTGGGAGACTTCAGTTGTGTCAGCCTGAGCTGGGAGACTTCAGTTGTGTCAGCCTGAGCTGGGAGACTTCAGTTGTGTCAGCCTGAGCTGGGAGACTTCAGTTGTGTCAGCCTGAGCTGGGAGACTTCAGTTGTGTCAGCCTGAGCTGGGAGACTTCAGTTGTGTCAGCCTGAGCTGGGAGACTTCAGTTGTGTCAGCCTGAGCTGGGAGACTTCAGTTGTGTCAGCCTGAGCTGGGAGACTTCAGTTGTGTCAGCCTGAGCTGGGAGACTTCATTGTGTCAGCCTGAGCTGGGAGACTTCAGTTGTGTCAGCCTGAGCTGGGAGACTTCAGTTGTGTCAGCCTGAGCTGGGAGACTTCAGTTGTGTCAGCCTGAGCTGGGAGACTTCAGTTGTGTCAGCCTGAGCTGGGAGACTTCAGTTGTGTCAGCCTGAGCTGGGAGACTTCAGTTGTGTCAGCCTGAGCTGGGAGACTTCAGTTGTGTCAGCCTGAGCTGGGAGACTTCAGTTGTGTCAGCCTGAGCTGGGAGACTTCAGTTGTGTCAGCCTGAGCTGGGAGACTTCAGTTGGGTCAGCCTGAGCTGGGAGACTTCAGTTGGGTCAGCCTGAGCTGGGAGACTTCAGTTGGGTCAGCCTGAGCTGGGAGACTTCAGTTGGGTCAGCCTGAGCTGGGAGACTTCAGTTGGGTCAGCCTGAGCTGGGAGACTTCAGTTGGGTCAGCCTGAGCTGGGAGACTTCAGTTGGGTCAGCCTGAGCTGGGAGACTTCAGTTGGGTCAGCCTGAGCTGGGAGACTTCAGTTGGGTCAGCCTGAGCTGGGAGACTTCAGTTGGGTCAGCCTGAGCTGGGAGACTTCAGTTGGGTCAGCCTGAGCTGGGAGACTTCAGTTGGGTCAGCCTGAGCTGGGAGACTTCAGTTGGGTCAGCCTGAGCTGGGAGACTTCAGTTGGGTCAGCCTGAGCTGGGAGACTTCAGTTGGGTCAGCCTGAGCTGGGAGACTTCAGTTGGGTCAGCCTGAGCTGGGAGACTTCAGTTGGGTCAGCCTGAGCTGGGAGACTTCAGTTGGGTCAGCCTGAGCTGGGAGACTTCAGTTGGGTCAGCCTGAGCTGGGAGACTTCAGTTGGGTCAGCCTGAGCTGGGAGACTTCAGTTGGGTCAGCCTGAGCTGGGAGACTTCAGTTGGGTCAGCCTGAGCTGGGAGACTTCAGTTGGGTCAGCCTGAGCTGGGAGACTTCAGTTGGGTCAGCCTGAGCTGGGAGACTTCAGTTGGGTCAGCCTGAGCTGGGAGACTTCAGTTGGGTCAGCCTGAGCTGGGAGACTTCAGTTGGGTCAGCCTGAGCTGGGAGACTTCAGTTGGGTCAGCCTGAGCTGGGAGACTTCAGTTGGGTCAGCCTGAGCTGGGAGACTTCAGTTGGGTCAGCCTGAGCTGGGAGACTTCAGTTGGGTCAGCCTGAGCTGGGAGACTTCAGTTGGGTCAGCCTGAGCTGGGAGACTTCAGTTGGGTCAGCCTGAGCTGGGAGACTTCAGTTGGGTCAGCCTGAGCTGGGAGACTTCAGTTGGGTCAGCCTGAGCTGGGAGACTTCAGTTGGGTCAGCCTGAGCTGGGAGACTTCAGTTGGGTCAGCCTGAGCTGGGAGACTTCAGTTGGGTCAGCCTGAGCTGGGAGACTTCAGTTGGGTCAGCCTGAGCTGGGAGACTTCAGTTGGGTCAGCCTGAGCTGGGAGACTTCAGGAGGACACTAAGGATATGCTCAGGTATCTCAGGAAGGGTTCAGCAGCTACAGCAGCTTCAAAGGTTTCCTTCCAGGAGAGCTGGAATTACTATTACGTGTAAGAATACATGAAACATGGATTGGTGGGACGAGTGAGAGATATTGGTGGTAATTGCCACAGCATCCCATCATCTGCCGCCATCCACGACAAGTGGTGGGGCAGGGTGGGCAAGTGGTGGGGCAGGGTGGGCAAGTGGTGGGGCAGGGTGGGCAAGTGGTGGGAGCTGGGTGGGCAAGTGGTGGGGACAGTGTGCTCAAATGGTGGGGACAGGGTGGGCAAGTGGTGGTGACAGGGTGGGCAAGTGGTGGTGACAGGGTGGGCAAGTGGTGGGTGGGGACAGTTGTTCGCATCACTTCTGCCTCCTTTGGGAAATTTTCCTTTAGTACTTAATTGATTTGTTTAGATTTTACAACCTCGTGTGTTTGTTGCTGTCTCATATCTCTCTCTCACCTACACAGTTTCTCTTTCAAGTACACTGTTTCTCACTTAAACTGTTTGTTTCTCACCAGCACTGCTTCTCTCTCACCTACACTGTTTCTCTCTCACCTACACTGTTTCTCTCTCACCTACACTGTTTCTCTCTCACCTACACTGTTTCTCTCACCTACACTGTTTCTCTCACCTACACTGTTTCTCTCACCTACACTGTTTCTCACCTACACTGTTTCTCACCAGCACTAGTTCTCTCTCACCTACACACACTCATGTTCACATCCTCTTTCACCCACACCCTCTCAACCAAAAACACACACACACACACACACACACACTCGACCCCTGCAACCACAATTAGGTGAGTACACACACGCACGCGCGCGAGCGCGCGCATCCTAACTTACTCTCACTCTAACCACACCAAAAAAAATTCCAGACTGCATTATTTACCGCCAGGTTAACCAGGCTGTTGCTGCCAGCTTCCACCAGGTCTACATGGCCAGGACAACACTGTCTAACTGGCACCTATTTCACTTAGAGATTCAGTTTTCTCTTGAAAACTTCCTGTCACAACTTACAACCATCACAACATATGTCACAACATATGTCACAACATACGACTATCTATCATGACATATAACAAGTAATCACAAAGAGAGGTTCGTTGTCACCAGTAATCACAAATAAACTTTATTGACACAAACAATCACAAGGAAACTTGTGTTTTTTGCTAATGTGTTTTTTTTTTCTAAAAGAAAAAAAAAGGGATCAACATATTAAATACAATTATTGATAAACATTAAAACGTTTGTTATAACGTTAAAACGTTAAAGCAAGCGAAGTCTGAATTGATGAAATCTGCACTGTAGAGTTGCAACAGATCACAGTCTGCACTGTAGCGTTGCAACAAATCACAGTCTGCACTGTAGCGTTGCGACAGATCACAGTCTGCACTGTAGCGTTGCGACAGATCACAGTCTGCACTGTAGCGTTGCGACAGATCACAGTCTGCACTGTAGCGTTGCGACAGATCACAGTCTGCACTGTAGCGTTGCGACAGATCACAGTCTGCACTTTAGCGTTGCGACAGATCACAGTCTGTACTGTAGCGTTGCAACAGATCACAGTCTGCACTGTAGAGTTGCAACAGATCACAGTCTGCACTGTAGAGTTGCAACAGATCACAGTCTGCACTGTAGAGTTGCAACGGATTACAGTTTCCATTAAAGTAATCGATAACGAAGTAATTGATGAAGGTGGTATTTACCAATGTCAGAGAGAAGAGAGAGAGGATAAACTCACCGACCATTTTAATTCTGTTACCGTTGTCTACTGTTTATCTCCTTGTTAAAGTTCTGTCGTTTAGTAACTCTTGTTCCCACCCCACTGTTCTCTATCATCTATTTCTTCCCCGTTCTCTAGTGTCTATCTTCTTCTCTAGTTTATATCTCCTCGTTCTCTAGTGTCTATCTTCTTCTCTAGTTTATATCTCCTCGTTCTCTAGTGTCTATCTTCTTCTCTAGTTTATATCTCCTCGTTCTTTAGTGTCTATCTCCTTGGCGTTCTTTAGCGTTTATTTACTTTCTTGTTTACGTTCTTGGCGTTGTTTACCACGCAGTTTGCATTCTCAGTGATGTTTACCTTCACGATCGTGCTTTCTCTAATTTGTTTACGTCTTTGTTCGTCTTTTCCTCTTCCTTCATCTTCTCTTCCATCTTCTCTCACGTCTTGGTTTTCTTTATTTCCATCATGTCAGCTGGTGGTGCCAACGATTCGTAATAATAATAATAATAATAATAATAATAATAATAATAATAATAATAATAATAATAATAATAATAATAATAAAATAGTATTTAAACTAAATGATACATATTTTTTTTTTTTACAAAATTGGATACTTATCATTATTACTTGTATACTGTACCTACAAATTGATGAATAAGGTATATATGTAACACTTGGAAATCTTTATTACTAAGACGTTTCGCCATCTAGTGGCTTTCTCAGTTCAATATAGAACATAAACTGTAAACGCTAGAAGATGGGGTAATCAATCCCTTAACCTTGATCAAAGATATAATATTAATAGAATACATTACTGACAAGGTAAAGACTAAGACGCATTGTGCAAAACTTGGGTATCTTTATAAAGATCTCCAACTGTGGCACACGTATCTTATCCTTCAAACTGACAGTTGTTGCAACTGGAGACAGTAGAAGTTGAGGTAATCAGTCTCTCAAACTTGAACACCTAGTATCAAGGATGAGGGACTGATAGCCTCATCTTTCTATATTCTCCATTTTTTATGCTCTGTACTGAAGTGAGAAAAACTGCCTGGTAATACGTCTTTCAAATAAAGACAGCCAGACGCTGCACATGAAAACTCTCCGGTTCAATCTTCAGAGGGGCAGCGGGCCACCAGCAGCAACAACCTGGTTGACCAGGCAAACACCAGACGAGCCGGCCTATGGCCAGGCTCCTGGAGTAAAAAAAAAACCTCTTGGAATTAATCAAAGGTAAGATGAGACTTACAGGAAAGTCCCCTTACGCTGCCATATCTTATGGTTATAATCATATCCATAATTTTTAAAGAGATGGATCGGTAAGCCAGTGGAAGGCCTCGGTCTGATGACCAAAAGTTCCAGCTGCAGGTCATCATATGACTTAAGACCCGCGTCAGGAAACACTTGTCCTGTGTCCTGACAGACCTTACCTAACCTCCTTACCCTTGCCTCTGTTTGTCCAAGGCAGATGTGCCACACCGCTTTACTTTCTTGGGTTATCCAGTTTTATATTAACCCTCTGGCGTTATTAATCCAGACCAAGTCGTCTTTGTACAATATATACATGAATGACGGCTGCGTATTCTTTAGTACTTTCGAATACCTTAAGAGGACCATGAAAGACAGCATTGCTAAGAGAGTAATACGACCAATAAGAACAGTATGGCTAACAGAAGGTGAACAGGAAGATTATCACGGTTATTCACCAAGAGAAACAGAATCAACAGGTCTCTAACATTAACTATCTCAGTATTAGTAAATCTAAATTACTGGAGGCGACTCAAGACACTTAGAATATTGTTTTGTGGATGGATTTAAGACACGTAGTTCATCTACACATGAAAAAAAGTTAGTGATCACATAATGTATTGAAACTAGATATGGAATAGATATGTAAAATAAGGATCTTGAATAGGATACCAATTTTGATGAGTTTTACAAATGGAGATACGTCGCTGAAAATGGTCTCAGGCTTATCTGTTTCAAAACTATACTTGGATGCTGCCACGATGCTGCCACGATGCTGCCACGATGCTGCCACGATGCTGCCACGATGCTGCCACGATGCTGCCAGGCGTACTGGCTGCTCGAAAGTTTTTTTCAATCTGAGGAACACTTTAATTATTAATAATTATTGATAAATTATAATTATTGAAGATGAAGAGTTTGAGGTAATCAGTCCCTGATTACCTCTAATTCCTTCTGATCTTCTTCAATAATTCTTCTCTGTATTAGATTGGTTGGCGAAACGTTTCTACAATAAAGATGCCCAAGTGTTTCACAAGTGTCTAATTCATCATCCTGTCGTTTGTCTGAGCCATTTATCTACATTACTATACGTAAGTATTACATCAGCGGTATACTATACCGACACGTTGACGAGACAAATGCGCAACACCCGGGTGCCTTTATTGATACAGAAAATAAATGTTTGAAGCTGTGGCCGAAGTGTAGAAGTGGACTGTGAAGAAATGTCTCACCAGTAACGATATCAGGTTTTACACATGTGACGTGAAGGAATTATTGAGTGCGATGCTTTTAGTTGTTCCTTCGCCTCGTGTGAAGCTTTGTGAAGAGAACTGAGTTTCCACTGCAGGCAGTGTAGTGCAATCCTTCCTACAACGTTTACTATTCAGCTGGTTGGTGAAATGATTGTTAATATTTCCTGAGGGGGCTGTCAGTCTGTATCATGGAGATGTAGAGTTTCTTAAGCCTTTCTGCTTCTTGCTAGGGCTCAGGGTCAGCTGGGATTTCCGCCATTGTTGCTTTGAGCCGAGTCTGTGTTTTCAGACAAGGTCGTATGTAGATCACCAGCGTTCATGTTATTTATCCTCCTTACTCATGACGCTCGACTTCTCTCGGTAAAGACCCATTGATATCACTCTTCTGGATGCAATTTGTACACTTCACTGTACATATTGACTGACTAGTTTTGTTCCTCACATCTTCATCGTACATCAACCAGGCAATTTTGTACATGTCAATTGTTATTATTTGAATCCACACTTTGCATTCTGTAGTACTTGAGGATGTTCTGACTGACGGGTTTATCACCCAGAATTCAGCGTTGCACCAGAAAAGCTCCCATTGAAACAAGTGTGTGTCACAGTCAGACACTGGCATATTGCGTTATATTGGAGACATAAAAGTGATAGCGGTGGTTTGCGTTGTACAGTGAGTGTGACGAACACCACAGTGGTCGCTGGTGAGGTGCGATGTACTTACCAAGGCTGTAGCCATTGGTGATTTTAATATGGAATGATTATTGAAGTCATCTTTTGCGATAAACCCGTCGGTGATAACTGATGAGGAGAAGAGTTCCCTGAAGGCTAGAGTCTGTTGTAAATAGAAAGTGAGGGAGCATATAACCCACACACAGGAGAGAGGAGGTTATGACGACATTTCGGTCCGTCTTGGACCATGGGTGTGTCTTGTAAATGAACCTAAGTCAGACCGAAACGTCGTCATAAGCGTCATGTGCGGCTATTTGTGTATTGTTTCAGTCATGGTATTGTGCCTTTTGGTTCTTCAGTGAGGAAACAGATTAGTGTGTAGAATAAAGGTGGAAGTGGGAACATAAAGTTGGAACAGTAAAAGACGGTGAGGTTGAAACCTCAAAGCCTGGGACTGCGAAAGGGTTGGAGACAGAAGTGATTTTGGAATGAAGGGTTCGTTACCTCAATCAGTGGTTCAGGTTGCCCTCGACGCATCCACCAGTTACATCAATCTCATCAATCATACGCACAATTTGTGGTCAAATTCTTGCACTATCCGCAGAAGAGACTGGTTCGAGGTTGTACACTGGCTGCAACACTTCACAACTAATCAAAAAACTGTAAATAAAAACTGGCCGACGTTTCTGTCAGTCTTGAGCTTTGGACTCCATAACGGCCCAGGACTGACCGAAGAAGGTAGAACCTGTAGCGAGTGTAAAGATGAGTCCCTACAGGTGTAAGGAGCAGAGAATAGTGTAGGAGAGTAGACCACATGAACGTGATGGTCCCTACATCACTCGTGATTAATGGCACCATTACTTTATGGAAATTGTGGCGGTGGGATTAATTATCTTGGAAGTCCAGAAACCGAGTACTCGAAATACGTTTTTTATTTTCCACTTTTTAATGAAAATTTTCTTTTTCTATTTTTTTTCCACACCCATTTTACGTATTCGGGAAAAAAATTATTTGACTATTTCCGCGAAATGCATTTTTTTTTTGTTAGCTGATTATTCTATGTAGAGTGAAATGTGTGTGCTGCAATATGTAACCCACAATATGTGACCCACAATATGTGACCCACAATATGTGACCTGTTATTCTTCACTACACTTAAGTGGCAAAGATTTTGTTTCCCAGAAGCTGGAAAGGTATTAGATTTGTTTAAAATTTCAATTAAACAAATCACGTGGATGAAATAAACCATGGAAATGAGACGATTAAACCACGAAGATGAGATGAACAAACAACGAGAATGGAACGAATCAGCCGCCACGAGGAATGAGACGAGAATGAGACAAACATACACGAGGAATGAGACAAACATACACGAGGAATGAGACAAACATACACGAGGAATGAGACAAACATACACGAGGAATGAGACAAACATACACGAGGAATGAGACAAACATACACGAGGAATGAGACAAACATACACGAGGAATGAGACAAACATACACGAGGAATGAGACAAACATACACGAGGAATGAGACACATACACGAGGAATGAGACAAACATACACGAGGAATGAGACAAACATACACGAGGAATGAGACAAACATACACGAGGAATGAGACAAACATACACGAGGAATGAGACAAACATACACGAGGAAGGAGACAAACATACACGAGGAATGAGACAAACATACACGAGGAATGAGACAAACATACACGAGGAATGAGACATACACAAAGAATAAGATAAACATACACCAAAAATGAGACAAACTTACACCAAGAATGAGACAAACAAACAACGGGATGATAAAAGCTCCACAACACGTGGGAAGCCTCACGTGTTCAAGATACCAACCACGTGCACCTCAATTTGCACTTCCACGTATAACATCGGACGGGGCATTTTGTCTCAGGGATAGCTACAGCATCTGTAAAATATAATACTTCTGTCACACAGTTCCTCTATCACACGTAGTGCGTCTATCACATGTGAAGTGCCGTTTTTCGTCTATTGTTTCCCAGAGTCTTGAGGGAGAGGTCTCAAGCAAGCAACACACCGGGCAACGAGAGCTCTTCCTCTGTTTATGTTTGGATGCTAAATTTAGCAACTTGCCCCTGGGTGGAGGGGAGAGGGTGGGAGGGAGTAGATGGGGAGGTTGAGGGTACGTGGAATGGTGAGGGAGGAGGGAGAAACCAGAGGATAGAACGGGTCTTTATTATACTTAAGGGACACGTAAGTGTCCCTTTGTCTTTGTCTGTTTTGTAAGGTGAAGTCCAGGGTCTTTCCTTAATCCATGGTATACCTTAACAAATCTTTGAGGACAATTGTGTAGCAGAGGTGTGAGTAGTTCTTGCTCTCAACACAATAAACACTTAACCAGTAATGCTAATTACTAGAAGAATGGACGTGTATGAGTCACGTGATTACCTCGGATCAGCTACTATATCCCAGTAAGCATAAGTCTCTCCTCCTCTTGTTTCTTCCCAGAAAACTTCTCCCTCTGAACAGAGAGAAGATACCTGTCGTGCTTCACCCTAAAGGGCTACAGTAGAATTGGTTTACTAATATATTTTCTCCTGCTGGAAGTGGGGTCGAAAGTATCCCATAATATCCTGGTTAGGCTGAAATCTTGAGCTATGGTGCTTTATATTACTACACCATTGATTCCTAAATATTTCATCCATCTCATTCTTACACACACACATTATAGGTAAAACTTGCGGTTTTGGCTTAAATAGCAACGCTCTTCTTGCCGAATAGGGCAAGCGAAAATTTGTGTATGCAATAATTTCGCAAAAATCATTATTTATTAAATTATTGTAAACTTATCTAAAATATATTTAGTTGGATTAGGCTAAATTAAATTGCGCTTGTTATAAATAGGTTAGGTAAGTTTTCTAAGGTTCTTTTGGTACAAAATTATTAATTTTTACATTAACATAAACGAAAAAAATATATATTTTAAACGTATAAGAAAATTTTAGAAAGGACTTAATTTTAAACGAGTTCTTGCTAATTGACCAGTTTTACCTATTCAGCACGATATTATATATATATACATACATAATATATATATATATATATATATATATATATATATATATATATATATTATATGCTAGGAATTCGCAAGAGCAGGCGAAATATTCCCAAACACTGATCTCTGGCCGAAGGAGACTCGAACCTACGAACCTTGTGAAAAGGTACGCAGTGCTTTACCGACCGTACCACACTGGACCAATACCTTGGCGTCCAGCTCTCGCTATTAATCGTGGTGAGTGAAAATCACATGACGCCTTAACCCACTGGAACACACAATCCTACAAGTACCAAGCACCCAGCCACGCTGTGTGTTACTCTTGGTCCGAGGACATACGGTGGTGTGGGTGCCCTTTAAGCTAATTTCATTCTTATCGTCGGCTAGTCGGAGTGTTGATTCAAAACCACTCGTTCGTGGTCACAATAATATATATATATATATATATATATATATATATATATATATATATATATATATATATATATATATATATATAATTTTTTTAAATCGTTTCAGGTCCACTGCGGAATATTTCAACTTAATATGCTCAGGAAAACTGCACAATACAGTTACTCTTGCGAAGTTCATTTGCATATCCACTGCTCCTAAGGATTTGATTCTGTTCTTATAAAAAGAGATTAGGATTCTGAAGTTTCTTAAAAAGAAAGATCCAGTTACAGCAAGTGTTTGGTGGTAGTGGTAGTGGTGGTAGTGGTAGTGGTGTTAGTGATAGTGGTGCTAGTGATAGTGGTGCTAGTGATAGTGGTGCTAGTGATGATGAGGTTAGTAATGATGGTAGTTGTTCTAGTGATGGTGATATTAGTGATGGTGATGATAGTGATACTAGTTATGATAGTGGTACTAGTCATGGTGGTGGTAATAGTGATGGTGATGGTACTAGTGATGGTAGTGATACTAGTGATGATAGTGGCAGTAACGATGATAGTAGTACTAGTCATGGTGGTGGTAATAGTGGTGGTGGTGGTGGTGGTAGTAGTGATGATGGTGGTGTTGCACTATTACAACCAGCATACTTCACATAAACCAGCATATTTTATGTATACCACAGCATATTCCACCACGCAGCTTCAATGAACTGTTCAAACATTGTAGCGGATTAACAACGAACGTTAACCTCACAACACACTATGTTGAAATAGCAGCATACTACAGCCTCCCTTCACAACATTCTAAGACAAACAGCGAACAGCAGCATACAAGAACATGCTTAAACATACAACATATAGGATCACATTACATACAGCAGCATACTAGCGCATACAACAGCATAGCCAACATACATGTACCAGCATATTACAGCTTCTCAACAAAGATCTTCCTCTTTAATTTTGCTACTTTTTGTAGCGAGAAATACTTTTCGAGAGGAATTATACTGTTATTATATTTCCTACGAGACTGCTACGCTACACCCAGGGAAGTGTGGCGCTGATGTGGGTGTGGTCGAGGTACTGTTGTAGATGTGGTACTGGTGTGGTCGTGGTCGTGATGTGGTTGTGGTGTGGTCGTGGTGTGGGTTTGGTACTGGTGTGGGTATGGTGGTGATGCGGATGTGGTCGTGGTGTGATACTGGTATGGGTGTGGTCGTGGTGTGGATGTGGTGGTGGTCTGGGTGTGGAGGCAGGAGTGGATAATATAGATGTTGTGGTGGTCTGTGTGTGGTGATGGTAGTGTGGGTATGTTGGAGGAGGTGTGGGTGTAGTAGTGTGGATATGGTATTGTGTGGTGGTGCCTCTCTCGTGTATTTACAGAGGTGCCTTACTCTCTCGTGTATTTACAGAGGTGCCTTACTCTCTCGTGTATTTACAGATGTGCCTTACTCTCTCGTGTATTTACAGAGGTGCCTTACTCTCTCGTGTATTTACAGATGTGCCTTACTCTCGTGTATTTACAGAGGTGACTTACTCTCTCGTGTATTTACAGAGGTGCCTTACTCTCTCGTGTATTTACAGATGTGCCTTACTCTCTCGTGTATTTACAGATGTGCCTTACTCTCTCGTGTATTTACAGATGTGCCTTACTCTCTCGTGTATTTACAGAGGTGCCTTACTCTCTCGTGTATTTACAGAGGTGCCTTACTCTCTCGTGTATTTACAGAGGTGCCTTACTCTCTCGTGTATTTACAGAGGTGCCTTACTCTCTCGTGTATTTACAGAGGTGCCTTACTCTCTCGTGTATTTACAGAGGTGCCTTACCTCTCGTGTATTTACAGAGGTGCCTTACTCTCTCGTGTATTTACAGAGGTGCCTTACTCTCTCGTGTATTTACAGAGGTGCCTTACTCTCTCGTGTATTTACAGAGGTGCCTTACTCTCTCGTGTATTTATAGAGGTGCCTTACTCTCTCGTGTATTTACAGAGGTGCCTTACTCTCGTGTATTTACAGAGGTGCCTTACTCTCTCGTGTATTTACAGAGGTGCCTTACTCTCGTGTATTTACAGAGGTGCCTTACTCTCTCGTGTATTTACAGAGGTGCCTTACTCTCTCGTGTATTTACAGAGGTGCCTTACTCTCTCGTGTATTTACAGAGGTGCCTTACTCTCGTGTATTTACAGAGGTGCCTCTCCCTCTCTCGTACTTACTAAGGCACTGTCCCTCTTACCTACAGACTTACTCCTCAAACTCACCGAACAACTACAGAGATCATTTACGGCTCACATTGAGCCAGTAAAACACCTAAATTACTGGGAACGCCTTCAAGTCTTGAACATGTACTCACTGGAGAGGAGGAGAGAGAGATACATGATAATATATACCTGGAAAGTACTCGAGTGCCTGGTTCCAAATCTGCACACTGCTATAACAAACTGGAGTGAGAGATATTGTAGGAAGTGTAAAATAAACCCAGGAACACTATATCAACATCCGGGGTCCCAGACTATTCAACATCTTACCAGAAGATATCAGAAACACGGCTGGAACCAGTGTAGAAGCCTTCAAGAGGAAACTGGACAAGTATTTTCACCAGGTGCCAGATCAACCAGGTTGTGATGGATATGTGGGGCAGCGGGCCTCCAGCAGCAACAGTTTGGTTGACCAGGCAAGCACCAGACGAGCCTGGCCCATGGCCGGGCTCCGAGAGTAGTTAGACTTTCGAAACTCTTCAAAGGTATACATTAATTACCATATTTACATTACTGATGAAAGAAAGATGAGAAATGAACTTCAGTACCTGGCATGGTGGTATGAATTACAGATGTAAATGTATATTTTGTAAAATATCAATTCATGTATTATTTATTTGTGTACATGATAAGTGTCTGTCACACTGGCCATGTGTTATAAGTATGTGTAAGTCTGATGTATGTATAAATCTGTTGAGCCTTGTATGTTACGCAGTTGTAAATTGTTATTCTATGTCTCAATTTTTATTCTATTTGTAAATTTTATTCCATATGTAAATAGTTGCACTAGTTATAAATTGTAAAAATGAACTTGTAAATTTTTGTTCCAGCTGCAAATTGCAAACTTGAACTTGTAAATTGTTGTTCTATTTGTAAATTGTAAAACTAAGCTTGTGAATTGTTGTATTTTCCTTCATTAAATGTCCATTTTTATGATGATCGTTAACATTATATTTAAACCTTAAGTTGTAAAAGCTTTCATAATGAAGACTTATGAAGGAAAATTATCATCTCACATTTATTTAACCCTTAGTCAATTTCTGTGTCAACTTAGAGAATAGTTCATCTGTTAATTTTAGTTAAAAAAATCGCGTAATTTCAGAAAAATAATTTCCCTATGTAGGCTTTTTTCTTTTATTGTTTTCTTGTCGCCTTCAAATAAAATTTCTCATATTTTTTTGTAGTCAGAAGATTTTTATTTTAACGAAAACTACTGTCATAGTTTCGCTTTTGTCACTACCACTACTATGACTACTACTGCTACTACTACAACTACTACTACTACAACTACTACTACTACCACTGCTACTAAAGCTACCACCACTGCTACTACTACTACCACTGATACTACTATATTACTACTACTACTACTATACTACTACTACTACTACCACTGGTACTACTATACTACTACCACTGATACTACTTTACTACTACTACCACTGATACTACTATACTACTACTACCACTGATACTACTATACTACTACTACCACTGATACTACTATACTACTACTACCACTGATACTACTATACTACTACTACCACTGATACTACTATACTACTACTACCACTAATACTACTATACTACTACTACCACTGATACTACTATACTACTACTACCACTGATACTACTATACTACTACTACCACTGATACTACTATACTACTACTACCACTGATACTACTATACTACTACTACCACTGATACTACTATACTACCACTACCACTGATACTACTATACTACTACTACCACTAATACTACTATACTACTACCACTGATACTACTATACTACTACTACCACTGATACTACTATACTACTACTACCACTGATACTACTATACTACTACTACCACTAATACTACTATACTACCACTACCACTAATACTACTATACAACCACTACCACTGATACTACTATACTACCACTACCACTAATACTACTATACTACCACTACCACTGATACTACTATACTACCACTACCACTGATACTACTATACTACTACTACCACTGATACTACTATACAACCACTACCACCACTCAGCCACTGCTACTACCTCTACCACCACTTCTACAATTATACTACTACCTACTCTGGTTCTCCCGGCCCCGTCTCCCTCTCATACGCTGGCGCCTTTCGCGCTTCTGTGGGACAAGTTAATGCTCCAAGTCAGATCGAAACGTCGTCACAAGTTTCATTGCCCTACGTGCGGTATATTTGTGTAAGATCAAAAAGTAAATTTTGAAATCATTTATTCCTTAATGGTCCTGGGCGGATCGAGACATTGTCTTGACTTCTTTCCTAAGTGTGAGTAATTTGTGAGTTGTTCCAGCCACGATGTTGTGATGTGTACTCTTCACTTGAAATCCATACAAATACAACCTGTATTACCCTCTTGAATCATCTCATAGACACTGTTGTATTAACATAATAGACTTGACATCAAGAATTTTGTTGCATGAAAACTTAACCTTGAAAGCAGAGTTTTGCTCTCACTTTTTTTCTGTATTTTATCCACTCCACTTTGATCTAAGTGTTTTATTCACTTTAATCTAATGGATTTTTCTGTTTTATTTATCAACAATT
Organism: Cherax destructor; assembly: GCA_009830355.1. NCBI lineage: Eukaryota > Metazoa > Arthropoda > Malacostraca > Decapoda > Parastacidae > Cherax > Cherax destructor. Next base: position 67,615 of record WNWK01000054.1, read on the forward strand.
TCCACTGGGTCTGACGTATTTTTGGAAGGGCCTTCCCCTCTCACACACTTTTATATCCCACGCAATGTGTGGACCCTCCGTTTGTCAGTGTATGTGTGTTTGTGTGTGTTTGTGTGTGTGTGTGTGTGTATCAGTGTATGTGTGTCAGTCACTATATTCGTCAGTGTATGTGTGTGTGTGTGTGTGTGTGTGTATCAGTGTATGTGTGTGTGTATCAGTGTATGTGTGTCAGTCACTATATTCGTCAGTGTATGTGTGTGTGTGTGTCAGCGTATGTGTCAGTCATATTCGTCAGTGTATGTGTGTGTGTGTGTGTCAGTGTGTGTCAGTCATATTCGTCAGTCAGTGTATGTGTGTTAGTCACTATATTTGTCAGTCAGTGTATATCTGTCAGTTAATATGTCAGTTTATATTTATCAGTCGGTTTATATCTGTCAAGCAGTTTATTTTCAGGTAGGAAATAATTCCCCAAATTTCCCAAGTGTCTTAGTTCCCCCACGTACTCCCTTGATGCTGATGAAGGGCTCTTGATCAAGGAACTGGAGCTACCTTTCCCTTTGGATCAAACCTGATTACTTCCCATTCCCCAGATGCTAACCCTAGCGGGTCTAGCGCTTCCCACATTAATATAATATACTGAATGTTCCTTTTAAAACCCATGATATCTGGCTATTATGGGGGGGGGGGTTCAACTTTTCTTTATCGTCCTTGGATATTTGTATTTTTTTTATCGTCCTTTATTATCGTCCTTGATTTTTTTTTATCTTGAATCTTTGTGTTTTCGTTATCGTCTTGTTTATCGGTATTTTGTTATCGTCTCTCTTCTTGCTGTGGTATATACGTTCCTGGCTTGAGTATTCCTTAAGTGTGTCGGGATTGGTATATTTCTTTGGTTTCATTTATTTTTTGAAGAAATTATTGAGACAGACATATTCAGCATTTAATGACACATATGCAGCATTTAATAAAACATATGTGCAACATTCAATAACACACGTGTAATACAATACACATGTGCAACACTTAATAAGACGAATGTGCAACACTTAATAAGACGCATGTGCAACACTTGAATAAGACACATGTTGCGCATGTATCTTATTTATCAGCTTTCGGCATTGTATTCGTTCTCTTTTTGTCATAGAATGTTACAAAATGTGTTGATGTGGCAGTGTGGTGATGCATGATGTGGCAGTGTAGTGACACATGATGTGGCAGTGTAGTGACACATGATGTGGCAGTGTAGTGACACATGATGTGGCAGTGTGGTGACACATGATGTGGCAGTGTGGTGACACATGATGTGGCAGTGTGGTGACACATGATGTGGCAGTGTGGTGATACATGTGGCAGTGTAGTGACACATGATGTGGCAGTGTGGTAATACATAATGTGGCAGTATGGAGATACATAATGTGGCAGTGTGGAGATACATAATGTGGCAGTGTGGTGATACATGATGTGGCAGTGTAGTGACACATGATGTGGCAGTGTAGGGACACATGATGTGGCAGTGTGGTGATACATGACGTGGCAGTGTTGTGATACATGACGTGGCAGTGTGGTGATACATGATGTGGCAGTGTAGTAACATATGATGTGGCAGTGTGGTGATACATGACGTGGCAGTGTGGTGATACATGACGTGGCAGTGTGGTGATACATGACGTGGCAGTGTGGTGATACATGACGTGGCAGTGTGGTGATACATGACGTGGCAGTGTGGTGATACATGACGTGGCAGTGTGGTGATACATGATGTGGCAGTGTGGTGACACATGTGGCAGTGTGGTGATACATGATGTGGCAATGTGGTGATACATGACGTGGCAGTGTGGTGATACATGATGTGGCAGTGTGGTGATACATGACGTGGCAGTGTGGTGATACATGATGTGGCAGTGTGGTGTCACATGTGGCAGTGTGGTGATACATGATGTGGCAGTGTGGTGATACATGACGTGGCAGTGTGGTGATACATGACGTGGCAGTGTGGTGATACATGACGTGGCAGTGTGGTGATACATAATGTGGCAGTGTGGTGATACATGATGTGGCAGTGTGGTGATACATGACGTGGCAGTGTGGTGATACATGATGTGGCAGTGTGGTGACACATGTGGCAGTGTGGTGATACATGACGTGGCAGTGTGGTGATACATGACGTGGCAGTGTGGTGATACATGATGTGGCAGTGTGGTGATACATGACGTGGCAGTGTGGTGATACATGATGTGGCAGTGTGGTGACACATGTGGCAGTGTGGTGATACATGATGTGGCAGTGTGGTGAGACATGATGTGGTGGCAGTGTGGTGATACATGATGTGGTGGCAGTGTGGTGATACATGATGTGGTGGCAGTGTGGTGATACATGATGTGGTGGCAGAGTGGTGATACATGACGTGACAGTGTGGTGATACATGATGTGGTGGCAGTGTGGTGATACATAATGTGGTGGCAGAGTGGTGATACATGACGTGACAGTGTGGTGATACATGATGTGCAGTGTTATCGTGTTGATGTATCATTATCAGTTGTGTTGATGTGGCAGAATTGTCAAATGTGTTGATGTGGCATATTATGTTGATGTGATATGACTAGATGTATTGATGTGGCAATATTGCCATGTCTGTTGATGTGGCATATTGCATATTATGTTGTTATATTACTAAATGTGTTGAAATTGCAATATTGCCAAATGTGTTGATGTGGCATATTGCATATTATGTTGTGATATTACTAAATGTGTTGAAATTGCAATATTGCCAAATGTGTTGATGTGGCAGTATTGCCTTTTATGTTGATGTGATATTACTAAATGTGTTGATGTAACAGTTTGGCCAAATATGTTGATGTGGCAATATTGTAAGTGTGTTGTTGCAGTATTATCGTATATGTTGATGCAATATTTTCAGTTGTGTTGATAGAACTGTATTGTCAATTATGTTGATTGGACAATGTAACCAAATGTGTTGATGTAGCTACGAGAAGAATCATGTTGATATGTTGATGAGACCAAACACGTTAATGTAGAAACGAGAAACAGCTACAACATCAGTGGTGTTGACGTAGCCATGTTATCATTTATGTTGATGTAACCATATAACTTGTGTTGATATAGAAATTGCATCAACCATGAAGTGATGTGATAAAAACCTCTCTATGTGGTCTTGAGTCGAAACCTATGTATACGTCACTGTTGATGCTGCGTTCATCACTGCTAACCAGCCCTTTTATTTCTTTCAGATAAATACATAATTTTATTTCAGTGAATTTTGGACCATTGTAAAGACCAAAATATGAAGATAAAATGAAAGGCCTTGCTACAATATAAAGAAGAATAATGATTAAGTGAACGCTCAGAGAACGATGTGAGGTGTTCCTAGGTGACTATCAAGAAGGAGGAGAAAAGGACAAAAGAGAAAGGAGGGAAAGGAAGAGAAGAGAGGAGAGGGCGGTGCGGTGGGTGATCCAGGAGGTGCCTCTTGGAGCACTGGAGTGCTGGAGTCTCCTCAGCTGAAACCCAAAGGTAAGCGGTTCATTGATGATGAAGATGGGTTATTTTGTTGACGATCTCCGGTATCGTAGCAGCTGAACTACTGCACCTTACTCACGAAATTGTAAAAACACTATTGCAAACGAGCCACGAAACGGGTGGGGGTTAGAACCCGTGGCGAGTGAGTCGTAAATAGAACTCCAAGCCAGTGCGTAAACTACTGAGCCAGCTGGAGTCTTTACGACTCACTTGCCATGGATAAAAGAATATTTATAAGAGGTGGACCGGTAAGCTAGTGGAAGGCCTCATTCAGATGACCAAAAGCTCCAGTGGCGGGTCAACATGACTAAGAACTGCGTCAGGAAAGACTTGTCTTATTTTCTGACATATTTTACTTAACCTAATCCATCCTTGCCATGGTACTGTGGTACCAAGTACCGTGGTTTATTTCACTGTACGTGTCCCCGCGGTTATAGACGTCGAGGGTGACGTCTATAAGTAGTATCGTCTTTAAATACATCTGTGTTGAATTAACTTCTAGGGCTCACATCTGTCCACCTCGATGTTAGATCTTGGTTATTGACGTTACATAACTAATATGCGGATTTTTTTTCCCATTCCCCAGTCTGTCTTTTGATCACTTGAACCCTATGTGCTTGACTGTCCACTTACTGAGATAGTGTAATATCCTGTGATTTGGCAAGGTATCCTACTAATTAAAATAAGATATCCTAAATTTGCAAGTATCCTAAATTTGCTTGCAACAGTTAAGATAAATTGTAGATATAAATTCAGATGTATCCTATATGGTTACACAAAAGGCCTAGTTTTTAGGCCTTTTTGTGTATCTATATGATCTTGCGGTACCTTCCACAGGATGGATATGGGTTGCTCAATCAACTAGCTGCATCGGAGACAAAATAAAAAATAAAATCACAGTTAGAATGTAGGTCTGCTCTCCTAAATATTTAAATGCTACAAAATTAATAAATTTTGGTTCTAGTCTGCGTGCATTGGTTCTCTTGTATTAATAAATACAAAATACAGCTATGTTCACCAGAGATCGCAGGGAATATCCAAAAAGTTTATTAATATTGAATTAGTGTAGCACATTAATCAGGGCAATGTATAATCAAATACAAAATTATTTGTAAATAATATAATTGGTCACAGCAAGAGATGATCCTGTGAGGTGAGTGTAATAACCAACCAGTCTATTATTAATTATCACGGTAATGAAATTACAAAGAGAAAGAGTCATGAATGAAGTTGCTTTCCCCCTCTTATCAGTAGTACAGTGGCAGAGCCGTGGCGGCGCTGTGTACAAGAACATTGTGTACACTTCAGGACGTGCATTAAAAGAAACGTTTCGCCACGAGTGACTTCAC
>WNWK01000054.1:75000-80000 GCA_009830355.1 Cherax destructor
ACGCACGCATGCGCACGCACACAGTTTTAGCTTTAAACTTATGATTTGACAGTTTGTCACAGTTGAAGACTTTTAGATTTGTAATTTTGCGGCTGTGAATTATATTCTTGTCACTATGAGTGAAGGAAATGAAAAACTGGTGAGGATTGGAGTGCTTTAGGTGTCAGATTTTGCTCTGCCAGCCCCTGGAGTGGGCGAGACTGACGCCTCTGCTGGTGGTGTCACAATTATAGCCTTTGCAGTGACACCTCCTGGAGTGAGCTCGACGCTTCTGCTGATGGCGTCACCGCTTTAGCTTTGCTATAGTGACACCTCTGCTAGTGGTGTCACAGCTTCAGTCTTGCACGGACACCACCTGGAAGGATTGTATCTGGGTTTATTTACACATATTTTAATACTGTCTCATAATATTTAACTTCCAGTGTTGAGGTTGGCGGCGTCCTGTGCGGGGCCGCCTGCGAGAGTGTGGAGGAGGTGTGAGCGAGGTGTTATCATGAGGACGTGATGGTGCCGTGATGCTGAGCGGCAGGTGGTGCGCGACCTCGCCTGCCCCCTGCTGCTGCTACCTTCGCCAGCACGGCGCCGCCCCTCCCGCCCACTGATGATGCGGGCGACTCCGCGGGCCGGCGGGGGCGGCGGCGCCTTGGCCTCGTCCGCGTCCTCAAGCAGAAGTATCTGCGAATCCAAGTGACTAGGATTGGGGACGTCCCGACGGGGGGGGCGCGACCCCCTTAACGGCGGGGGCCGCGCCTCTGGCCGATATGTGCGGGGTTGTCTCCGCGTGGTGCAGGTGAGCGCGCGCTACCTCATCTCCGCCAGCCGCGCACCCTCCACCATGATGCGATCCAAGAAAAAGGAAGGTGCCCTTAAACCTTCCCGCAAGCTAGATAAGCGCTCTAGCCGCGGGGTTATGTTCGAAAACGAAGAACTGCGCATGCGCACTATAGAGATCAACGCCGAAGTGGACCGGGGCCAGTCAGACCTACGCAAGCTCAAGAAAGAGAACGAAACATTGAAGCAGCAAGTGTGGACGCTGCGTGACGAGTACGACAAACTTGAAAACTTTGTTAAAAATATGGACGGGGATAGTGACGAGGACGATGATGACGAGGATGAGGATGAGGACGAGGAGCTGGCGCAAAGGTTCTGTCGGCCCAAGATTAACGAGGAAGAAGGAGAGGACGATGACGATGAGGAAGCTAACGTAGAAACAGATAACTTAGAAAATTTACAAAAAGTGTACAGTGGTAAAATGAGGAGTGTAGAGTACACTATGCGTCAGGCAGCCACAATGGAGAGTGGGCTGGCGGGGGGCTGCAGCCAGGCCCAGTGTGGGGGAGGGCCAGGCAGTGCCGCCTGTGCCGTCCCAGTAGACGGCCTGGCACAGCCGGGGTCGGTGCGGGTGTGTGTGCCTGACGACACACCTGCCTTCGTCGATGTCGGGGAGGGGGGGACCTCCTCTCCCCCTGACCCCTTACAGCCCAGGACCTCTGAAACTTACTTGTCTCAGACGGACCATTTCAATCTTGATCAACTTCTTGATTTTGCTTCTTCGTTTCACTACGACCGACGGAAGCACCTCGCTGAAGAACCTCTGGCGATGGCACTTCCTCCTGAAGAGGAGCGACCAGCCTCGCCCTCTAGGGACAAGGTTATTCCCGACCCTAACTACTCCACCGTCAGACGACGGTCTGCAACTGTCATCGAAAAGCTGAAGAGCGGCGCCAACACTGGGGCCCTGGTGAAAGAGGTGAAGCAGTTGTCGTTGTGTAAAGACGGGGCTACAGGAACCTCAGTGCCCGTGAGTGAGTCCCCGGAAGTGACACACACAACAACAGTTAACTACTCACGTTCTTCCTATTTCTTTTCTGGCCCTCTGAACGGCAGCAGGAGCCAGTCTCTGGGCACTGGCCTCAATTCTGCCGCTGGCGTTCGACCCCCCACCAGCCCTGCGGGGCCCCTCTACTCCTCCAGCATTGCTTCCAATATCGGCACCTCCTCCTCGCTGGATGCGGGGCTGCCTCTCGTCTCCGTGTACAACCCGCGAGCCTCCCTGGTGCGTCTCAACAGCATAGAGCCCAATACTATTATGGTGTCGGTGGCTGAGATGCCACAGTTGTGGGATATTACCACACAAGAAATAATTGACGAACTAGAACAGCAGGCAGAAGGAACTTTGTTGTCCATCCGTGGCGTGCGTGTGGTGGGTCGTGCTGCGTATATCAGCCTGGGTTGTCGTGATGCTCTGCAACAGCTGCTGCACCACGGACTTACTGTTCGTGGCGGCAAAGTGCCACTTATTGACATCACCCGCGAGTCTATCGTGCTGGCACTGACGGGCGTCCCTCACTACATCGCTGACGCCACCCTCGTCATCCTGCTCTCAGCCTTCGGTACCATAATAGGTGAACTTGAGCGTCGCTTCTACAAAGGTGTGGACACGGGCGAACGTTTCGTGCGCATGAAACTGAAGAAACACGTGAAGCTGCCCAAATACGTGACCGTCGGAGGTTGTCGCATCGTGCTGACGGTCCACGGGCGCGACGCCCCCGCGCAGCTGCACGTGCCAGAATGGGGCACCAAGCTGTCTCCCGCACCAGCACCACCACCCACACCCCACCCATCCCACGCCCCACACCCCACCGATAATCCCCACACAGATCTCACAACCCCCATCTCCCCGGACTCTGGCCAGTGTTCAGAACCATCTTCCAGTGATAAATCGTGTGAACGTATTCTAGAGGGGCGGGATGGGATGTCTCGCACCGACGCCAGTGCGCAGAGTGATGCTCGGATGAACACGAAATCTTCCAAGACATTCTCCAGCAGATGTATTGTAAATCTAAAGCTGCCGGAGCGGCCCGCTGCGGCCACTGCTTTACCTCGAGTTCGCGAGGGTATCAACCCCCGGGACCCCGTGGGGCCATGTCAGAGTGGGGGCGGCTTGGTGGTTAGTGCTACCCCTGCTACGCCAATGGCTGCAGGGCACGTGCTGCGGGCGGGGTCGCTGTACAGAGGACCTCGGGGCCCTGACACGCCATCCACAACAGCTGGTACAGGGGGTGGCTCTCCCGTCAGCGGAAGGAGACACTCTCGCCTGGGGATCGACTGCCGCCCACCGGAGTCTCCACGCCCACGCCCCAACTCCGTGGTGTTCGAAGAGCAGCCGCGGGAGGTTGCGGCGGCGTCGCGCGGGCTGCTGACGCCGCAGTATCACTCCCACGTCGTGGCATCCTCGTCAGGTCCCATGCCCCTCGCTAATGGCATTCTGCGCAAGGCGTCGGGTTCAGAGCAGGAGGCGCTGCTGCCAGCCACACAGCGCTGCGCCGCCTCCATCAGAAACAGACTTAAGATAGGTCGAAGCATGTCTTACGACGCCGGTAAGCAAAAACTGGCAGCAGAGAAGGAAAAGAAAAAACTGAACAAAATGGAAAGTATTAGTGAGAACACTATTAATGACGATGTGAGTGACATTACACCCCTAGGTGCAGGGGCTCGCAGAGACTCGGAAAAGAGTTCTGTCAGTGCTAACAGTAAGAGCAGCAGCAACACAAACAGAAAGAAAGAGCCGGCAATAGACCTGCCGTGGTGCGGTTGTTGGGGCAACGGTTGTTTTTAGTGTGTAGCATTCACTGGTACCAGTTCCATCCTTTATATTTATCGTTATTTTCTAGTCAATAATTCCTTGCTCCCAACGTTACCTAGTCTTTATCAAGTAGTGGATTAGTCTTGGGCAGAGACCAGAAACACACGTCTTGGCCGAGACCTTGTATATATCATGTCGTCCGATCAATGCCACATTTACCATATTTAATTTTCCACCATTGTCAGTAATCATAACACTGCAACCAGTCATTGTGTTGACGACACCTCTTTGATAAAATAATTATATTATAATATATATATATATATATATATATATATATATATATATATATATATATATATATATATATATATATATATATATAGATATACACACACACATTTATTTATGGGAGATAGTGTGTGCATGAAAATCATGGAGGAATGGGAATATTGTTGACGCCTTAAATGTCTTTTGGAGTGTAAAGAGTATAAATATCAACAGCAAAATGATCAGATGCTCCTTGGAGTATATTTCAGATGACCTGAGCTAGTTTCAATTATATGAAGATGAAGTCAATAAACTGAGAAAGGCCTCAGCAACATCACTATTTCCCCTGTGGCACCATCTGACCCAGCGGTCACAACAGGTCACGTGGTACGTGTCAAGGTTACTGTGGCTCAGGGTCACTGTGGCTCTCTGCTACCTGGACTTGCTCCGTCACCAACAACGTCAACGTCACCAGCCAGCATAAGGTACCTCCTGTTATATTCTTACCTGCTGTTACACTCTTCCCGGACACGAGTGTGGTGTCAACGCTTCATTCAAAATTGCCTGTGTTTAAAAAGCTTTTTATATAAATTTTCCTCAAAAATAGGTCTACAAATCTCCACTGAATATATTTTTATGAGAATAATTGTATTCCATGAATACAAATTCGTATTAAGGCCTCCCTGTGCATCTGATCGTAATGACGGCATCAGTTGTGCGTCAGTACAGTGACTGGTTGCGTGCAACATTGTAATTTCTGTAAGCATATCAAGTGCTTCACTCTGACAGTCATTCATCACAGCTGACGACATGGGAAGCATACTGCTCCCTCCCAGTCACACTCCCCTTCCCATGTTCTTTTTCTTTAGTACAAAAAAAAGAGAGATATCTTCTGTTGTCTTACTTCACGCTCTTAGTTCACTTGACCTACTTTCAGAAATGTGACCTGACAGGCAAGAACAACTCCAAAGCTCAACCTTAACTGGCCTACTTCCATAGGGTTCAGCTTTGCTAGGCTAATGGGGAAATCAAAAGCTTTGAAAGCAATGTAGGGCTCTAGGCCAAAAAATCTGGACAATATTTTTGTGGGTAAAGAAGCACTCGGTTCATCAGTGCCGCGAGAAGCCAGAGGGTCAGTATTCTC